>JAAIXJ010000134.1:333486-459103 GCA_013403705.1 Heliconius hermathena
GTTGTGGGTTCGATCCCCACTCGAGGAGATGAAATATTTACTTAAATTTATATTTCCATTTCTTCGCTCTGGTGTCGAGGTTAAGCGCGGCGTTGAGTTCTGCCACTCAACACGCAATGCCTCCAGAAATCGGCAGAAAGTGGGGAACGGAGTGTCTTAGCACTAGGTTCCCTCTGCCTACCCTGCTGTGTGCGGGATACAGCGTGAAGCTGATTTTATTAAAATTTAAATACACCATAATCCAAGTAATTGGTAATAGTATGTAAAGAATTCGTAATATTAATTGGAAGTTTAAGCGGGCGAGGTCGCGTTTCGGTCGTCAGTGAGACATTAACAAGATAAGCGTGAAAAACTCCACATAATGCTCCATTTCCAATCGAGTAAAAAGGTGTTTTACTAGAAGTAGTCTCGGTAATAGTTATAATATGAACGAGGCTCATCCAGGCCTTCCAAAAAACTTTACACGAAGATTTAAAAACATCAAGAAATAAAGAAAAAACTGATATATAAATTATAAAAATCACTTATACGTAATATTTTTGTGTAGTAGACAGAAAATCTTTATCTCTGAGGCTAGTAGTGGCGCAGGCGCACAAGTTAGCGATTGTAACCGCTACAGGTTTTGGGTTCAATCCCACTCGAGGAAATGAAATGTTTAATATTTTCATTTCTTCGCGGTATCATAACGAGCCAAAAGCTCGGCGTTGAGTTCCACCACTCAACAGGCAATGTCTTCAGAATTTAGCGGAAATTGGGGTACGCAAGTATCTGAATGGGAACGGAATGTCTTAACACTTGGTTCTGTCTGCGTAATCTGCTATGTGAGGGACAAACACAGCAAACTAAAAAACTCTAAGTTATTTTAATTTTTTTTACATACAGTAAGCAGACTAAATATAGTGAGTGAATGAAGTTAATGGCGTAACTCAACGCCACGCTCTGTACACAGGTAAAAAAGTTATAGAAACACTACTTTGCATATACACATATCTGTATCTAATTATTCTATCTAATTAAAGTTTATTTCCAATTAAAATATAAGGCCTAGGGCAAAAGTAATTTAGTTTTCCGTTTCATCTAATAGGAAGCAAACGACTGGTCCCAAAAGTTTGTAACTTTCGGGATCAATTTGTGGACTTTATACCAATTAACTGTTAATTTATACGTTTTTACGTTAGTTTCGTACATAAATCTTTTTTATCAGCACCCTGTGCTACCACAGCACCCTGTGCATAAACGCTATGCTACGATAACTTTTCTATTTAAGTTGATTAAAAATAATGCAAAGGCTTATTTATTATATTAATCTCAAATATATTTTTTATAGTCTAACGATAGATAGATTTAAACTTAAGTGATCAGTCACTTTATTTTCTATTCTATTCTACTCAATTAAAGATGTTTCTTGGAGCGTAATGGAATTCTATTTAATGTTCTCTAACAAAAATTCTCATATTAAATATGCCAGAAATATATATCTTTAGTATTATATTTGAGGCCAGTCGTGGCGCAGGGGCACAAAGTGTGACTATGAAATCAACTGGTTGTGGGTTCGATCCCCATTCGGGGAAATGAAATATTTATTTACATTTATATTTATGTTTCTTCGCTCTGGTGTCAAGGCAAAGCGCAGCGTTGTGTTCCGCCACTCAATACGCAATGCCTCCAGAACTCCACAGAAAGTGGGAAACGGAGTGTCTTAACACTAGGTTCCCTCTGCCTACCCTCCTGTGTGCGGGATACAACGTGAAGCTGATTTTTTTTATATATCTTTATAAGATACATTAAACCTAAATAATGCATCAAACTTAAATATAGAGTTCTCCCAATAAAGTTTAAGGTTGAAATGCCAAAGAAGATCTTCGTATTTTCTGTGATGCAACTAAAGCTCAGAGGAATTTAAAATGACTTTAAAATATTAGAAACTGTTAAGAATACAGTTAAGAATACAATTTTGTAACAAGAAGTTCTCTATATATTTTATTAAATTGTAAACTTAAAGAAATTAGATTGATCCTATATATTACTCTATTGCAAACCTTTTATTTAGCTTTACGTTGCATGAGCAAAGCAGGATAGGCAGAGGGAACCTAGTGTTAAGACACTCAGCTCCCTACATTCTGCCAAAACGCCGCGCTTTGCCTCCTCACCAGAGGGAAAAAATGTTTTTTTTTTTGCTGTACGAAAAATTTTGAAAAATCATTTATTTAAACATAATAAAATATGAAACCAGAATATGAAGAACAGATTAAAGTGAATTATAGTGATGTGCCAAAATATTCCATTCCTCCACCAGGAATTGAACCCGTAAGAGTAACATCTACATTACACCCTCGTTCCATTGGCCCTCGACAGCATGATGTATTGGGTTTTTTATCTCAAACTATATAACACAGTATAGAATACAGTGTATTAAAAAACAATACTTATATAGTGCTCATGTTATAAAAATCTATTTGAAATCCACTCCACATATATATTGACATATATGCAATAGTTTATTTATATAGCTCTTGATAACTAACCCTCCTCTGACAGCAAATATTAGCTAAAGTCAAATATTGTCGGTCGGTATGCAAAATAATAGTACAATATAGCTAGATACCGGTTTTGAGTAAATACAAACGTAATGTTTGGAAGAAATGGCATGGAAATTTTACTTTTATGATGTAAATTATTGTTTAGCTTTAGATTCTTTGTTTGACAAATTTGGCGGCGTTCAGTTTCGCCATTCGACACACAATGTCTCGATTATGGGTGACGAATGGAGCGTCGTGACGCTAGGTTTAACTGCCTACTCTGGTATGCGGAATGCTATGTGAAGCTGAAAACATATATAAAAACTACAGGTTTTAAGTAAATATAATGTAATGTTTGGGAAGATGCAATGGAAAACTGACTTTTATGATATAATTTAGTGTTTAATTTAGTGTCATTTATATAATAATTTGTGAGGCGTCGATATTTGCCGCTCAAAACTCAGTATATCAATTATGGATGGTGGAGGATGGAATTTTGTAACACAAAAATAAAGGCAATTACAACTTTTTCAGCGTCGAGTTTTCATCTACAAAATGTATGGAGGGAACCTATTTTATTCACTTACTACGGTTAGATAGTTCGTATTATTTGTTAGTAAATGCATTGTATAAATACTATATAATAAATGTATTATACATTCTAAAATATATGTACATATAAGAATTCTGGATTTGAACTTCAAACTAAATCATAAATTACTATTCTCTAAGAAAACCATCTCAAATTCTGAGTTGGACTTAATTGAATTTCAAATCTCGATGTCGCAGTGCAGCGGGCTCAAACGTGGCTGGCTACATTTGACCTTGACCCATCAAAATTTGGCTATCAATTTTGTACATATCTATCATAGTCTTACTATTAAAAATGTAGACAATAATGGCGATTCTTTTAATATCAAAAAAATCAGCTTCACGCTGTATCCCGCACACAGCAAGGTAGGCAGAGGGAACCTAGTGTTAAGACACTCCGTTCCCCATTTTGCCAAATTCTGGAGGCATTGCGTGTTGAGTGACAGAACTCAACGCCGCGCTTAACCTTGACACCAGAGCGAAGAAATGGAAATATAAATTTAAGTAAATATTTCATCTCCTCGAGTGGGGATCGAACCCACAACCAGTCGGTTTAACAGTCACACTTCGTGCCGCTGCGCCACGACTGGCTTTTAATATTTTAAGGAATATTTCAATATAAAAATGTTATATCACGTATAAACTTAAAGAGGCCGTCGCATATGCAGGGACACAACGACAACTGTAAACTCGACGGTGGCGGCTTCGATTTCAATTTGGAGCACTAAATTATTTAAATTTCCTTGCTCTGGTAACAACACAGAGCACGGCGCTGAGATCCGCCCTTCAACATGTGTACGAAGAGGAAGCTAAATAAAATTTGAAATTTCATTTCTATGCGGTTATATATGAAGTGGAGATCACGTTCATTGGTCGCGTAAACGAAAAACCGCAGACCGATCTTTTGTACATAATATTATTTTGGCATTATTTAAAATAATAAATGAAATAAAATTTTCACATGAAATTTTATTAGTTTGGGAAGTCGTGAATTTTATATATTTATAATGAATTATAAATAGTATTTTTTTTCTTTCCCTTAGTTAATTAGGCGGAACTCAATGATGGAATTTTTTTACATCATTATAATATTATAAAAGATACTGTAATTGACAAACGTTCATTGTAGAGTCTGTGACAGGACAGTTACGGTTCGATTTCCACTCGGTTAATCTCTGCTAAGAGAAAGTTGAGTTTCTCCACTCAATATATAACGCCTCGGAAATTGGGGGCATGTAGAGCGGAGTGCATAATACTATGTTCCCAAACCCTATATAATAATATCGGAAAGGCGCACTTAAAGCTCTTTTTTATATTAATATCTACAGATAGAGTCAGTCACAGTTACAAAACTGTCACGTTGTCTTATACGTTTCGTAATTAAGATATTGTATGTCATATTCTGAATGTAAAATGAAGACTTTATCTCCTTTCTCTTGTTAAGGGTAGGAGCTAACTAAAATATTTTTTTATATAATATTTAAATCGTATTTATAGATACTACTACAGTGACAACATTTAATAAATTAATGAAATTATATATATTTTTTTATTATATTCCTTAGATGTATATGGAACCGTCGTGGCAAAATGGCACAAGCGTGTAAAATATTTATATTTTCATTTTGTCGCTTTGGAAACAGCTCAAAGCGCGGCGTTAACTTCCGCCACTCACCACGCATTGCATTGATAATTCAGCAGAGATCAACTCGCAGTGTAGCTAAAAAAGCCCATGGCATCATGAAGAAGTTATAATCATATTATAGTAAATGGTAAGATATAGGTAAATCATTGAAAATCAGATCCACTACTATATTATGTAATCTATTCAACCGCAAAAAGATAGCCACAAAAAGATTTAAGTTTTAAATATACATTAATAGAAATAATAAAAAGTTATGTGGTGACACCTTTAAAGACCGCAGTTAAGCCAGCTCAGGTATAAATTCGATGTTAAAATTTCATTTGTAAAATTTAAACCGCAGACATTTAAGGGTTAAATGGGAATTTAATCTGGTAAGATAAAGAGATTTTAAAGGATTTGGTAACGTTTTCATTTCGTTGTGAGTTACTTTGTAGGTGTGTGGGCTGTGGATTGGATATGTATTTTTGGTTTATTATTTACCTACATTATATATGGATATTGGATAATTAATAACGCAATGATCGTGGGTTCGATTCCCAATCAGGGGAATAAAAAATTGTCATATCCTCGCGCTGGGAGCAAGACAGTGCGCAGGGTCGTGTTCTCATAGTAAGCGGAGTTCGGAGTGTGAGTGTTTTCTATGTCTATCCTGCTATATACGGGAGACAGCGTGAATACTCGATTACGGTCAGACGTAGTGCCGCTGTGCCACTAAGGCTTCAATCTAAATACAAAACAAATTTAATACTATTAGTAATACTCTCACGTACAAAATACATATTTGTATGGATAAATCGATTAGATATAACCTCTATAATGGGTAAATTTGAAATCCTAGTATGGATTTATATCTGTATAGTTTGCATTAATTTATATTAATAGACATAGGACCTGCCTTCTCCGTCCTGAGTCATTAAGTCAGTTTCTCAGTATATTTTGCACCGTTTTGCATTCTTTTGTAAATTAAATCTTTTGTTTTTCTTTTGGTTGCGTCTAAGAAATCGCTTTCAGTGATAAGGCCGCCATTGCATATTGTTGATCTTTTAATTTTTTGCTTCACACTGTATCCCGCATACAGCAGGGTAGGCACAGGGAACCTAGTGTTAAGTAAGACACTTTGTTCCTTATTTTCCATCAACTCAACGCCGAGTCTTTGCTTCGACACCAGAGACAGCCTGTGGTGTTTACAGTCACACTGTGCCCCTGCGCCACAACTGGCTTCTTCATCAATTTTATTAATTAACTATATATTTGTTGTTATTTGTGCAATAAAATATTATATTATACATATGCTTTGTAGAAAGATAGATGTAAACTTTTAGTACAATTTTACAACGAAAGTCAAAAAATATTATTCTTTTCACTATTAACAAGCTAGGTACTATCTGGGACTCCGTGGTCAGATCGAAGTAACTTAAAGTCGTGATTACAACTGACATATAGCAAGTGTCCGGGGTAATTCGGACCGAAAGTAACTAGTCTTCCTCGATAAACGGACTATTTAACACAAAGAGAAAATCAAGTTACGCTAATCTTAGGAATTTTTGGTTGGTAGTTACCGAGATAAGCGCGTCAAACCAAACATATTTTTCAGCTTTCTAAAATTAGTATATATTTAACTATGTCTATATTATTTTTCAAAATAAAGTTTAATAAGTTAAACACGTTCTAGCAGTGTCGGCGTGAAAATCATTCATGAAAATTATAATTATAGCGAGTGAATAACCTAATTATATTCTAACGACGTAAAGCCGCTCGTATAAGGTAAGTTCATTAAGCCTTATTACTAGTTTCACGCTTTATCCCGCGTAAAATGTTAGGTAAAGGGGTAATGTTAGCTGTGGAGTGAAAAAATCCGTTCCCCTTTTTGTTCGGTATTGAGTGGAGGAATTCATCGCAGCATTTTATTATATATATTTAAGGGCGTTGTGGCGCAGGTTGTGGGCTTGAATCCCACTCGGAGGAGTTCCAATGAATGCAAAAGTCAGTGGAAAATGGGAAATAGAAGTGTCTTATTGGGAACGCAGTGTCTTAAAACTAGATTCCCAAGTTACCTCTGTCTATCCTACTTTGTGCGGGATACGGCGTGAAGTTAAATAAACGAAAAAAATAAACAACCAAATGGAAATCGAAGCCAGAACTAGAGTATAAGCTGATACCTATTAAGCCACGACAGCGTTCCCATTGTTTCTCAGATGAATTGTTCTGTTCAAGCTTCAAAATTGCTCCATAACTTTCAAGTAATAAATGACCTGCTTATCGGATGACACGGCCGATATCTTGCGTTGTTGAAGTTTAGTCGTAGGACTGACTTTAATTAACTGCTTTTGTTATTCGATAAAATATGTTTTAAACTATTTATAATATTTAAATAATGAAATTTGGCTTTGTAATGTTTTACTTTAAATTACTTAATTGTGATTGATATCATTACATATATAAATATGTATAATTACCGTGTAGCTGTGGATTTATCTCTTCACTTTAAACTGATTTTTGGAGGCGTTGCGCGTGAGTGGCGGAACTCAACGCCGCGCTTTGCCTCGTTACCAGAGCGCAGAAATGAAAATATTCTTTTCATATCATTGAACATACAACCTATTACGTTTATAGTCGAACGTTTGTTCCCCTGCGCCGCGACTGGACTCAATATAACTATTATTATAATATTCACTTTAGCCTTTTTATTATATTTTTCTTCAGCTTCGCGTTGTATCCGGCATATACCAACGTAGCTGGAGGGAACCTAGTGTTAAGACACCACCTTCCCCATGCACGGTCAAATTTTCTGAGCGTAGTACCGATACACTTCTATCGTAGCGTAACTCAACGTCACACTCTTAAACTTAAACTACTTTTAAGTACAAATAACTAATCTTCTTTTGACATATGAGAATTAAACACAAATATTGAACGAAAATTCTTATACTAGTTGCGACATTTGCTGTGAAAATAGTTTGAAACGCGTGGAGTTACTTACAAAAGTAAATAGCAGTAAATAAGCTCAAGTTATTTTAGTTAAGTTAAAATAACAGAGATTCCATCTTAAAGTGCGATTAAATTCTTAGTCTTTAGTTTGCTTAGAAGTTTAGTGTGATAGTTTAAAATTTCTAGTTCTTGCGAATTTACCCGCATTTATAAGCAGTTTTCTTTTGGGTTTTACTTCTCCCGCACAAGGCAGGGTAGTTAGAGATAACAAAATTTACAGTTTAGACATTCTTTTCTTTACATTTTTTACATCTTGTGTTATTGAGCGAAACCCAACGCCGCATTTTATATGGTCATAATCAGCACATCTAGGAGACCTTCTCAAATGGATAAGGGATGAATATAAGCATAACGATACAAATTAAATAGTTTTTTTAATTTGAACCTAAACACACATTTTGGTGGTAGTATTTAGGTATTTAGTGTCAAGATATATTGAATTGTCTCGCCCAATTCAAGGAATTATGTAAATTGCGGGCGGTTAAATGTAAATCATTGAGACGAGAGTCGTGCCCTGAGTAGGAATCGAACCTACAAATATTGTGTTTATAGTCAGACTCTGCGACACTACGTCAAGATGGTAATGATTTCTCCTTTTTTTGTGTCATGCCGTATCCCGCAAAGAACGAACCTGATAACCTAGTGTTAAGACGCTGCGTTCCCACTAAGACACTTCTGTTCCACTTTCCTTCGAATTCTAGAAGCTTGAGTGACGGAACCCGACGCCGCCGTGGCCTCGTTGCCATCGCAATGAAAAATGAAAATATTAAATATATCTTCTCTCAAGTGGGAATCGAACCCAAAACTGTGACGTTTACAAAACTAGTGCGCTACAACGGCTTTAAAATGAAAATGATGCATTTAATAAATTCTTACCGTCGTTAGTTACTTAGAAATTTTAGTAAAGTAGAATAGTTGCAGCTCCACTAGATCTCGGTAAACTTGAAACTTGAAAATGTCAGAGATCAGAGCTTTTAAAAGCTATTTCAGCTGATACTAATGATATGTTTTTTTTTATTTTCTCGTATAACGTCAAAAATCGTATAATCCTTAGATTTTTCGAGTTCCGTACCCAATGGGTAAAACAGGTCCTTATTACTAAAAGTCCGCTGTATGTCTGTGTGTCCGTCTGTCACCAGGCCGTATCACATGAACCCTGATAGTAAGATAGTTTACATTTTCATAGATGAAAAAAAAAACAAAACTATAAAACAGACTAAAGTAAATGCTTAAGGGGGCACTTATACAACAGACATGATTTTTTTGCCGTTTTGTATAGATAAAGAGTACAGAACCCTTTGTGTGCAAGACCGACTCGCACTGGGGTGGTTGTTTTTAGCTTCACGATTTATTCGGCATAATAGAAGTGTAAGAAATGCCTATACACTTTATTTTATATTCAATATCAGAATTTGAATTATAGCGAGTTAAGTAGTGGAAGAGTATTGATATAGAAAAAAATATATATTGATATAGCTTTATAAGAATATGTCGTGGCTTTAATAGTCGCAGCGCTTGGAAGGATTCCAAGATACGCGGGTTCAAATCTCGCAACGTTTCAATCGTTGTACGTTTACTAAAAAAGTACGAAAAGTGATAAAACTGTCTATTCTTTACTTACGGACAATTTGAATGATATTGTGTACTAAGTTGTCGTTCAAATTTTATTTAATTAAAGCAAGGATTTGTATTCACTATCATTTCACCATGATGCCGTATTATTTTATATGTAAGCCTATTTAAAAAGTGATGTAAAATTTAAAGCTTCAGGCGCACCCAAGAGAGCATTGTCGCAGTGTTTTCTAGAACACAGTAATAGTTTTAGCTCCTACTATCGTTTTGGATGATTGATGAGTTTTTACTTTTTTTTTCAACAGAGTAGGCAGAGGAACCTTAGTGTTAAGATCTTTCGTTTCTTACTTTTCGCCTACATTTGAAGACATGATTTATTGTGTTGCGCCACTTTCCACGCAGCACCTCTGTTGCATCTCTCAGAAAATTTTTTCGTGAAAATCAAATTAACAAGACAAAACAAGACATTAATTAGTATTATTTAGTTAGTAAGAATTAACAAGTATAGGAATAAAGAGGGCTCGGTGGTCCGTGCCCATCCCAGAATAGCCTTGTGCCCACCCTAGAATTAGAATTTTGACTAACAAAAAATAACACTGAAGAAGTAAATCAAAACACGTTTATACGAACATCTCTATTCAAAGCTAAAATCCAGGTTCCCTTCAAAAAATATCTCTAGATACGCCCAAAATCTAGATAACAAAAGCAAAACACGGAGTTGATTCCGTCACTCAGCGGAAGGAATTGTACGGAACTTAACAAATATTGGGCGGTGTATGTAAAACTATAAAAAGTAGGTGCCCTCTGCTTACTAAATGTGGAATACAACATAAATCCAAAAAATATGTAGTAGGGGCAAGAAACATATGAAATTTGTTCAATGTCAGTGAACAAGATGCATTGTATTCTGCACTCAATTGCACTTTCTTGCTGAAATATTATATGAGTGTGAAAAGATGGCCGTTTTTTGAAAGGCTCCCACTGCGCTGTTGTAGGAAAGGAAGTATTAAACTTCCGGAATAAAGTTTCAGACATGTTTTAAAATTTCTTTGTTTTACTTTATATATTTTGTAAACTTCACGCTGTATTCCGCACATAACAGGGTCTGCAGATTGAACCTGGGAACCTAATGCTAAGATATTAGGTTCCCAGGCTTACAATTTGGTTATTTTTTTTCGTATTTTTTAACTAGCTTCTTCCTATCTGCGGTTTCGGCCTTGTCGTCAAATGGAAATAACTAATATACATCGAAAAGATTAATGTTATGTTATATATGTCCTCGTCGATAAATAGATAGTCTCAATACAAAAAAAAGACGAAAATATTATAATAATATTTCCAGTGCGGGATTCGAACTCAACACGATTGTGTATAGATAGTTAGATTTTAATTGCGCCTTAATACTGGTTTCTACATATTATTAAAAAGCTTCCAAAAACTATTAAAAAAATCTTAAGAAGAAATTTCTCTGTCTCTATCTGTAAATCTCTATAATAAATAGAATTCATTCGGAAAATTCAATATTAGCAAATCCATTCACGTTAAAACTTTGGCTTGTCCTCTTTTTTGGGGCAAATGACTTATTTATAGTTTTGAAACAACCTGTCCTTGTTTTAGTTAGGTCTGCTACTATTTTTTGACCAACTATAAAAAAAATCTTTGGCTTTTGTGTAAATTTTCGTTCGTTGAAATTTGAACATCATTTGATGAAAATTCTATCCTATTATTGGATTTTATTTATTTAAATATTTTTTTTATTCATTGATAATTAAATATATTTTAGAAGTGTTGATTTGCTTGAGTGCAACACAGTGGTTTTGTCAAAGTCACAGTGTTGTCGTGATTAACGTGGCCTGATAGGATAATTATCGTACTAGGCTAGATACTTCTAGTACACAAGCGCAGCGTTGAGGTCTGCCACTCAACACACAACGTCTTAAAAATTCGCCAGGAAGTTCTGAACGGAGTGTCTTAACACAAAGTTCTCTTTCGTAGGTTTTACGAAAAAAGAGTGAAGCAGCGTTAATAAAATAATAGACAGTAGTCGTTATGGGTGTATTATGTAATAACAAATCTTTCTTAGGTCAGCATTATTTATATTTGAAAATACTAAATTAATAATAATACATGTTTCAATCAATAAAAAATATAATTTACTATTTCGTAAGTACATATTGTATATCGATTGTAGGTTATACAGGAGAAGGTTTTTTAAGCATTTTTAAAGTGTGTGTTGTGTGCCACACTTAGGAAAGAAAAATACTTATTTAGAAAACGTATACAAATTTGAACGCAGCGGGACTAGAACCCGCTTCCTGGAAACCGACCAGGTCTGTGGATCTGTTTCCTGGTCGGTTTCCAGGAAGCGGGTTCGAGTCCCGCTACGTTCAAATTTTTATACGTTTTCTAAATAAGAAGGTTACTAATTAGTTACTGGATTACTCTTTACTGAATGTTCGATTATCGAACTATACCAATCCTTCCATTCCTATTAAAAGTCCTGCAACGTCTCATCAATCAACAACTTAATAAGTATGTAAGAACCGATTATCTAATAAGTTCTTTGATTTTCACGATTATTACACATTTTAAATGAAATAAAAATAAAAATGGTTAGACAGAGAATTGGTTTTAAATAGTTTCATTTAAAACCAATTCTCTGTCTAACCATTTACAACCAGGTTTTAGGCCTAGTCATAGTACGACTACTGCACTGGTGAACATATCGGATGATATTCGCTTTTTTATGGAAAATCATTACGTTACATTGACGTTTTTGCTTAATTTTAGGAACGCATTTAATAAGATTGATTTTGATATTGTACTATCCGTTAAGAGGTCGCTTTACAAATCATCTACAGTGTTTGATTGATTTCACTCTCATTTGTATGGTCGCAAGCAATGCATTCAGATTCAAGACTTCTATTTTAAATGGTCTCCAGAATGCTGGCGTACCACAAGGTGGCGTTATTTTCAATTTTCATTAAAGACGTCCGTCGAAGGTATCGTCACTGTACGCTGTATGAGTTTCCGTATTCTATATCATCATTATCGACAAAACTAAGAGATATTTCAACACTAAGTAAATCATTAGGATTAGCATTAAATCCCAACAAGACTCAAGCAATTATGAAAGGAAGTCCTGGGTCTAGTTGTCAAATCAACTTTAACGTATTACCAAATATAATGCTCGATGGAATAAAAGTTCCTTTTACTTAAAAATTATTATCTAACACTTTGACAAGTTCTGCGTGTTGATTGGCGGAACTGTCGATCTTACAGTCACATTTTATGCCCATGCGCCACGAATGGCCTCAATTGTGAATATACATGTTATCAAAAAGCTATTAAATTGTTATTCAGTACTCAGTACACCCCTTCCCGTGTAACTAATTTATTCTCTCCTCTATCCCAAGGTTGCCTGGAAGAGATCGCTCACTGCGTGATAAGGCTGCCCATTGTTCTATATAATTTATTAGTTTTTAATGTTCCATATATATAATGTATTATTTGATATTCAATAAAGAGTATTTTACTTTTACTTTACTGAACCTAACTCAATAAGAAATATTATATTAACAATTACTAAAATTACAGCCGAGCTTATTTCAAAATAATTAAACACTTTATTTTTATTGTTTTCTACTGTTTCGTCTGTATAAAATTCTAATTTCGATTTTGTACAGCTTCTTCGGTATTCAACTATTTTTGATGCCATGTCCAATCACGTCGGCCAATAAGCATCGTCAATTTACCTAGTAACCGGTTATTTCAGCTTCAGTCGATTTCAAATCAACGCTCCATTAGGTTTTACTGCAAAACAATAGGCGTTTTTCACGTTTTTTGTGAAACTGTGTCGATTTATTGCAAGTTTTTACTAACGCTATGTAATATATTAATATAGCAAGCTAAATATTAATATATTTCTATATATTGCTATATATTTTTTGATTGATTAAAAAAAGCAAGCTATTTTTTTATAGATTTTTTTATATTATTATTTCGTACTTTAAAAGATATTCAAATATTTAATAAATCAGGAATCATTTTTGGATAGGTCAAAAAAAATTGTAACAAGTTTAAAAGAGAGATGAGGTCTGTCGTAGCACAGGGGCTCAAGCGTGCGACTATAACTAACAGGTTATGGGTGCGATTCTCACTCGAGGAAATGAAATATTTGATATTTTCATTTTCTTACTCTGGTAACAAAACAAAGCGCAGTGTTGTGTTCCGCCACTCAACAGCAATGCCTCCAGAATTTTTCCGATTCCTTCCCTGCTATATGCGGGATACTGCGTGAAGCCAAAAAAACTATTTTCTAAGCTTTTCGACGTTAGTTGTTTTACGGAACTCTTTAAGTACGTAACAGTGAGTTCCCTGACCTGCGGTACAATATACACGTAAATATTAAAATAATTTCCTTATTTTATCAAAAAATAATTTTGTTTTGAGGAAAAAATATCAATTCCACTGGCGTTTCCAATAACACGATCGCCCATTAGCACTAAAGAGGGAAGTTCCGTCGTTTCATACCGCGAGCGAAATATTTTATTGACTTTGATTGAAACGAAAACGTTATAAGTGCGACAGATTTTAATGATGTCGCTGCTTTTTTAATGGAAACAGGAAATATTTATGCAACGTAAATGCTTTTGAGGCCACTGCAGTGAGATAAGGTCGGAATTAAAACGTATGTAGTATTTTTAATGTTGTGAGTTCGATTCCCACTTGGGGGAATTAATTAATATCATCCCAGCTCTGGTAAGGATATACCTAATGTATTCTATTGTTTTTTCTCCAAAGGCAGAAGAAGTCGGAATTGACTTATGTGTAAATTTGGTATATTTTCTTTTAAAAGAAAATATTTCTTTTAATAAAAGAAAGATACATAAAGATTAAACAATTAATAGACAATATTTTCAATGGCATTAAATTGCAAGCTTTTGTTTAAAAAAAACATGACGCGATGAAAAAAAATGTATTTCTACAATAATCATCTTTAAAACCTATGCATTAAAGTACATTTTTCTATTGAAATGAATTGATAAGTATCTCTTAACCCTATGATGCTAGATTCAGGGCTAGATTAGCCCGAATTGCCTCACGGTCGGTCGGATTACAAATAGATAAGTAAACAAGAACCTACAGCTTACCCAAAGTAATATAGAGGGTAGTAATAAAAGTCAGAAATTGCTGGTTTAAATGAAAATTTGTATTATGTTGCTGACTGTAGCTGTTGTGGTACAGATATGTGGATAACGTGTTGAAATTTATTTTGGGTAAATTTATATATTTTTTTAACTTTACGTTGTATTCAGTATAGCTTAGGGAATTTAGTGTTAAGACACTCATCCTATCCCATATCATTTCATTATTTCCAGCCAAGTTTTGGAACATTGTATATTGAGATGTTTTGAGGTAGAGAAGATACTAATTCATATTTTTTTAGCTTCATTATTTGTTTGATAAATAGCAGGGAAGGCAAATGGAACCTACAGTTAGGACAATTCGTTCCCACGCACCGCCGAGTTTGTGAAACATTGCGTATTGGCAGAATTGACCGCCAAACTTCACCTATCAGAGAAAGGAAATGAAAATAGGTTTCACGCTGTGTCCCTGCTGCACATAACAGGGTGGACAGAGGGAACCTGGGAACATTTTAACAATGTTAAGGCACTTCATTCTCATTAAAACATCCGTTCCTCATTTTCCGCTGAATCCTCGAAGCATGTAGAGTGGCTGAATTCTACGTCGCGCTTTGCACCTCGTTACCAGACCGAGGAAATGAAAATAAATCGAATCTGCAACCATCACATTTACATTTAAGACGCTGCAGCTAATAATTATACACACATAATATTATATATGCAAGTATTCCCTGAATTCCAGCTACCGATGCACTCAGCGCTTGTAAGTCGTAAGTGGTATCAGAAACCGATTATCCCCTTAACTACCTTGACTTTGGCACGAGTGCGATGCTATTGAAATATTCATCAAAATATGTATATTTTAGTGATGCCAGTCTCCGTTTAGCTTAGTATTTTTTTAAAGAAATATTATAGTAGTTATCTAGCCACTCTTTGAACGCACCTTTTTTGCGTGGGCGTGAAGTGAAAAAAACCTTTTTTCCTGTTTCCGTAGGGATTTCGAGAAATTCTCTTTTATTGCACCATTACATTTTCTATCTTATTTACATACTAAATTTCAATTTTTTAAGTCCAATAGTTACGTCTGTGCGTTAACTGTCAGTTACTTTGAACAGACAGAAGTGTTTTATATAATTATGTTATGTATATAAAGGCCAGTGGCCGTGGTGCAGGGACACAAGTGTGAGATTGTAAATGTGGCAGGATATGAGTTCGATTTCCATTCGAAGAAATGAAATATTTTCATCTCTGGTGTCGAGGCAAAGCGCTGCGTTGAGTTCCGCCATTCAACACGCAATGTCTCCACAATTCAGCGGAAAATGGATCACGGAGCGTCTTAACAATATGTTCCCAATGCCTGTGACTGTGGGATATCCGGTATTTGTACCCGTTTTTGCAATTATTACACATTAAATTAAATCATCATTTAAAATTAAATTAAATCAGCTTCACGCTGTATCCCGCACACAGCAGAGTAGGGAGAGGCTAGTATTAAGACACTCTGTTTCCCACTTTCCACTTAATTTGAGAGGTATTGCGTGCTTGCTGAGTGGTGTGTGCATTGCTGAGTGGTGGAACTCAACACCGCTCTTTGCCTCAATACCACAGCGAAGAAATGGAAATATAAAATTAAATAAATATTTCATTCCCTCGAGTAGGGATCGAACTCACAACCGTCGCGTTACAGTCACATCCTTGTACCTATGGCCACGATGGCCTCAATATTACACTTTTTAAGGAGAAAGATTTAAATAAATCTTCATCCTTAAAAAATCCCGCGACTCACAATCCGACTATGGTTCGTATTTATAGTCAAATGATGTGCCGCTGCGCCATGACGGAGTTTAAAAAAAAATTAAAATTTGTTATTTATTCTGTTTTTATATACTCTTTAAGATTAAGAAAATACATTTCATTTACTTACTAAAAGTATTATTTCTTTTTGTACATTTTTTATCATACCATTCATTGCGCGGTTTTGTCTTATACTGAAAATGGAAACGGATGTAACTAACAATGTGGTAGACTAATGAGACCTTTTCCAACTT
The DNA here is from genome assembly GCA_013403705.1 of Heliconius hermathena. Taxonomy (NCBI): domain Eukaryota; kingdom Metazoa; phylum Arthropoda; class Insecta; order Lepidoptera; family Nymphalidae; genus Heliconius; species Heliconius hermathena. Next base: position 349,997 of record JAAIXJ010000134.1, read on the forward strand.
TGTTTCAGCGAGTGAATCTACTCTGGCTCGAATGGCTGTCTTTAAAACTGAAAACTACCAGTTCGTTAGATTAAGATAACACTATTAGATTTTATGTAGAGGTGATTCTATTTAGTTGTAAATTTAAGATCTCTCAGAAGGAATGTTTATTTTAAATTTATATACTCGGGGCAATGAAGTCAATCATAACAAGATAAAGCATGACGTTGAAGGTGGAGAACGGAGTGTCGTAACACTAAGTTCCGAATACGATAAGTGAAGCTTCACAATGTAACATGAAAAACTAGTTGTTACAAATCACTATGTCTAATAGACAAGCTATGTGGTATGATTTTAAGGCCGTCGTGAAGCAGTTACACAGTGTCTGACTACTAGATGGTTATCGGTTCGAGCTAATTGTGTTTTAATTATTCCCGTTTTAATTTCCTCGCTTTACTAAAAAGGTAGAGGTTGCGGCGTTGAATTTCGTCATAGAACACGTAGTGAATCGAATTCGGTCAGTAACAGGAGAACGGAGTCATATGGTATTATTTTTCTCTGGTTTCTCTGCTAGGACTGAAACAAAGTGATATGGGAGTGAAAGTATTTAAATTATATGAGGGTATCAGATGTTTTGTTGTTTAAATTTTATTAGAGACTTTTCTCCTATAATAGGGTAAGTAGTGAAACCAGTGTCAAAACACTCTGTTCTTCACTAATCGTCTGAATTTGAGATATTTTGTTTTAATTGGGAGAACTCAGCGCGTTCCCTTTGAACTTTGTCTTTCCAAAGAAGGTATATGAAAATATTTTTTTATTATTATCGTTACAAAGGTTCTGGTTTTTGAAAGAGATGAAGAAAAGACGGAATGCAAGATCAGTGTAAATGGTAAGATATTAGAATAAGCGAATGAAGCGGTAAACTTGGGAAGTATGTTCAGTAGAGATGGAAGATACGAGATGGATATGGAAAGGCGTATTGCTGCCGGTAACAAGGTTAACGGAGCCTTACCTGCATTGGCGAGACGGTGAAACGTCAGTACAGCTGCGTGTTTGGCCGTACACAATGCAGTTTTGGTACCGACTCTATTATACGGCAGCGAAACGTGGGCGTAATACCCACGTTTCGCTGTATTCATTCGCAGTATTCATCTTTTTTTCATTCTTCTTCTGTAACAGAAGGCAATGTAAATGTGATGGTTGCAGATTCGATTTATTTTCATTTCCTCGCTCTGGTAACGAGGTGCAAAGCGCGACGTAGAATTCAGCCACTCTACATGCTTCGAGGATTCAGCGGAAAATGAGGAACGGATGTTTTAATGAGAATGAAGTGCCTTAACATTGTTAACATGTTCCCAGGTTCCCTCTGTCTGTAAAGAAAGATGAATACTGTGGAGATGAGATCTCTTTGTAGGATATGCGGAGTCAGATTAGTTGATTGAATCCGCAATGAAGAGGTACACTGAATGGCAGGTACTAGCGAGGTTGTCACGGGGAGAATGAAGAAGAACGTGCTCAGCTGGTTTGGGCACGTTGAACGAATGAGTGATGAAAGAATGGCAAAAAAGATTTATGATGGAAAAGTGAGCGGCAAGAGAGGTAGGGGGAGACCTCGGTTGACCTTCGAAAACACAGTATCAAAGATACTGGAGGAAAGTCACGTAAAAAGCATGAGAACTCCCCGGAGGCCATGTATGAAGAGGTTGATGACAGTGGACGAGGCGAAAGAGGTATGTAGCGACCGTAGCGTTTGGCGCTCCGTTCTCTCTGACTACCCCGCTAGGGATAAAGCGTGAAATTAGTTTAGTTTAGTTTTAATTCTCTGCTATGTGGGGAAGCTCTGAAGTAAAAAAAAATTCTCCAAATGGCTATAAAAGAACATTTATCTCGTGATCAAATTCATTCCACTTCATAATGGCAAGAAACGAAATTTAAATCGAACCTAGTGTTAAGACACCCTTTTAGCTACGAGCTATTGCCTATTGAGTGGCGGAATTGAGTTCCGCCGTGCTTTGTCTTGCTACCAGAACGATGAAATTAAAAAAAATCTCCGGGTAATATTCGAACCCCCAACCGTCACGACAGCCTCATTACAAAAATATGTATATTATTAAAGTATCCATCGAGAAACATAAGTAGGTACTTTATAAAAAAATGTACAAAATATGAAAAAAAAAACAATTCAAGAACTCATAATAACTATCCATAATTCTCTAGAGTGTGTTGCGAAATCCATTTCATATATCGCTCATTTCTATAAGCTGGATATTTCTCTCACTTTAAATTGGACTTTATTATCTTAAAATAAAGTTAATTTTACTTTGGCATGTAATATTTTGGTTAGAATTGAGATTAAACTGAACTTGTAAAGTAAATGTCCAAATAGATCACACTATTGCAAAATGGGATTTATTTATGAAGTTTCAAACGAACAATTTTTACAAGTAATTCTTTAACTGTGTTGTTTTTTATTAGGGTTCCGTACCTCAAAGAGAAAAGACGGAACCCTAAAATGTACCTATAAAGTATATTTTGTTGACCGTCTGCCCGTCTGTCAAGACCGTTTATCTCGAGGTTTTTTTGAGGTATCACCTAAAAAACCACTCAGCAGAATTCTTGTCTGACTGTCTATTTGTTTGTTCGTCAATCATAAAAACTACCGGACAGAAATTGATGAATTTTTGCAAGGTATTAGCCTAAGGTCTCAAGTTACATTTTTTTAGGGTTTCATCCCGAATTTCATGATAGTTTTCTATATAATTATGTTATTAAAACCAATAATTATAGGTTTTAATAAGATAATTATATTTTTTAATAAAAAAATCCACTTCTTCAATTTCAACCGTATCTCATGCTCTGAACTTAACCAAACTTTCACCAAACTACCCTTTATATGTACCCTTTCCAATAAAAAAAGAATTATTAAAATTGGTTGAGTTGATATTGAGTTATTCGTCCATTTGTCGCACTCATATCTAATGCAAATTTGAGACTTATGTGATTTTCTCATGGATACCATTGTCAGAAATGAACTAAATTAAAATAGGGCTACACGGGACGCACTAGCTTTTAAATATAAAAAGAATCATCAAAATCGGTTCACTCAGTCAAAAGTTCTGAGGTAACAAGTATAAAAAAAATAGTGGAATTGATAAACTCCTCCTTTTACCGAAGACGGTTAATAAAAATCTGACACAATCAAATTATAGTATTAGGCTTTTATGGAGTAAATTATGGTTTAATTTAAAGTGGTGCTGACACTTCCACCCTGTATTCCTCAAGAGAACTTATCAAAACTTTGTATATAAAAAAATAGATGAAATAATCATGTTAAAGAAGTACAAAATATATTTTAGGAATTAAACTTAATGTTCGAAACAAATGAATTGTATGTAAATTTATTAATATGTTTCAAGTATGAAAAAAAGAAAAAATGTAATATAATTGCGTTTCTCCTTTTCTTTCCAATGATTTATATATTACTATTATAATATTTATAATATATCAGGGCCGTAAATGCGGGAACAGACCAGCCATCTTAGTACAGAGTAACCTTTAAAAAATATATTTACGTATTATAGATAAAGAATAAAAAAGAATGTGTGATTCCTCTATAGAATATATTATTCTACATTATATCATAAAAAACATGTTTAAACAGTGCATATGAAGGTATCCTCTTATAGTATAACTATTTTCAATAACTATCAACACTACAATGTCGATACTAATGTGGTATTACAGTGTAATTTTGAGCATTTTGAATATTTTCGCGTCATTATGATGAAAAACATAGACTATATTTTTTAACTACAAGAATGACTATCTGACTGAATAGACAGTAACGTGACGTCCCCACTTAGAGGATTGAATTGTAATTTAATAATATTTTCATTTCGCACGTCAGTCACATATCATACGCAGTATCTTAACGTATAAATTACAAAAATGCACTTAAATCGCTTAAGCCGTTTCTGAGACTATCGTGAACCAACGTACAAGCAAACAGACAAACTGACCAAGTTCTATTACATTGTTAAATGTCCGTAATAACGATTTTTCTAATATATCTTCCATGTACTGACACCGATGAGTTAGGATTTTATTGTAAGTATCGATAAGTTGTGTTTTTATTTCANTACGCGCTTCTTGGCTAGCAAAGTCATTAATCACATTTTCAAAATCAATAGTATCGACTAGTTCATGTTCGATTGACATGATAGCGAGATTGTATTTTTCATTTTTATTCTCTCATTTTTTTCATTTTGTACATTTCTTGATTCTTGATTGAAAAAAAAAATAAAAGAATTGATCGTAGACTTTGATGCCCCTTTCCTTCTGATGCCCGGTGCGACTGCGCCGCTCGCACCCCCCCAGCTACGCCACTTACTAAGGTCCTTTGGAATACAGAAAATACTTCCCGTTGACCTGCAATGATAAAATTGGTACGAAACTTTCAGTGGGCGTGATTAACTCGTACTTGACTGTTATTTTTTGGAATAGAGTTAGAACGAGAGTGAGACATAGAGAAAAATATTAAGGAAGAGAATATAAGCGTGAAACTGTAAATACGAGGGTTGTGGGCTCGACTCGGGAAAATAATTATATTTACAATCACATGCTCTGGTAGAAAATTGACACTGTTCATTAATATGCAAAGTCTAGAATTCACATAAAAAGTGGAGAACGGAGTGTATTGGCTCTAGGTATATTTGTAATATAAGATTAATATTATTAATACGATTCCAGTCGTAGCGTGGCAAAGTGTGCGTGTAAAAGCGACTGATTGTGAATTCGATCCTCACTCGAGGAAATTAAATATTTATTTAAATGAATATTTCCATTTCTTCACTCTGGTGTCGAGGCAAAGCGCGGCGTTGAGTTCCGCCACTCAATACGCAATGCTTCAAGAATTCGGCGAAAAGTGAGGAACGGAGTGTCTTAACACTAGATTCCCTCTTTTTATCTGGTAAAGCTGATTTATTTTAATATCATAAATGCTTAGAAAATAGTTTTTAATATAAATATATTATACAACGTATTCATCTACTATACAACGTATAACTAGAATGAAATCTATAAAATAAGTAAGGTGGAAAAATGCTAAAATATATGACAGTAACAGTAAACATTTGTGTTTATACCTTTACCTTGGTAAAACAATGTTGGTATAAAAACGTCTAGCTTATATTATTATAGCTACAGAAGTCAGAACATCGCAGGTGCGTAAATATCATGCTTTTTTTGCTAATATTTAGCAAAAATATTGGAGTTTCATTTAAATTATTGTTTTCACCAGATACTGTTTTGACTTAAATACGTAAAATGGAAAATCATGGAAACCACCACTCAATATCTCGGGTACGGGTAAAGTAGGAAATCTAGTGATGCGACACTAGGTTCATTCTGCCTCCGCTTTTTTTTAACTTCATATTGCATCCCATTAGACCCTACGTTCCCACTGAGAGAATTCCGTTTCCCACGTTCTGCCAAATTCGGGAGGTGTTGCCTGTTAACTGGCGCAACTCAACACCTCGCTATGCCTCGTTACCAGAGCGTGAAAATTAGTGTATGTATAATTAATAAATGTTACAGCATATTATGTGGTGGCACCGCGTTTTGCCTGATTAAATTACTTCTTACTTATTTTAAAAGCTTAAATCTTTATATTTGAATCAGTAGCCTCTGCCTATAAAAATTAAATGATTTAAGGGCTTTTAAATATCTCTTATGAAATAAATAAAATAAATAAATCAGCTTCACGCTGTATCCCGCACACAGCAGTGTAGCCAGAGTGTACGCAGTGTTAAGACACTTATCAAGAAAACGTATACAAATTTAGAAAAATACTTATACAGAAAATGTATAAAAAATTTAACGTAGCGGGACTCGAACCCGCGCCTCCTGGATACCGACCAGGTAGGAGAAGTAGGATTTTTTAGTGTTAAGACACTTCGTTCCCCACTTTCCGTCCAGTTCTGGAGGCATTGCGTGTTGAGTGGCGGAACTAAACGCCTCACTTTGCCTCGACAACAGAGCGAAGAAATGAAAATATAAATGTAAATAAATATTTCATTTCCACGAGTGGAGATCGAACCCACAACCAGTCGATTCACAGAACAATCACATTTTGTGATCCTGCGTCACGACTGGCCTCTACCTCTTATGACATACAGATATAGGAGATATTATTCGTGTTTTTTTATCAAAATTGCCTGTATAAGTTGATTCAATTCTAATAATATCTATATAGTTGTGTTAGTTAGCAAGCTTTCAACTATAAATTAGGTAAGTCCGTCAATAATCAGAAGGCCTAATATAAATTCTAAGCTCCAATGAATATTTCGTCTATAGACGGCTATAATTTTAGTGAAAATTTCCAAATTATTAATAATATTTAATCGCTTCCATATTATTAATAATAGTTCGCTCTCCAACACCTGTTCGCTTCGCTCACTCTAATAATAACAATAAAACTGTTTGAAAGACCACGATGTGTTAACCTCGAAAAACGAGGAAGTTCTAAATTCTCTCTTTTGTATTATATTACAACTTACAGTGCTTTCTCATTTGATAATTATGGTAGATGTCACGTTTCTGTACAAACTCAAAAAAAAACCCCATTTTTACGTAATAGAAGAAATAATAGAGGTAACGGAAAAACAATGAAAATCTGACAATAAGTCATTCTATTATCCAGTTTTCTTTAATTTAGAGGTCTTTTGTGTATTTAGTATTTTATTATAGAAGCGTATTGTAATTTTAATGACGTTTTATATTTTTTGTTGTTTTTTATGAGAATTGGAAACTTATAATTACTTTTTTTTTATTATACTTATATTGTCATTAAGAGAAGTGTAAATTTCTTTTGAGGAAATAAACTTTAATCATTATTGAGCCCACAGTTGAGCCCCCTGTGCTGCGTTGCTAGTTTTAGTGGTCTTATTGAAACATTTCAATATACAAAAACATTTATATTATGCCCACATCCATGCCCGCAACTATCGCGGTCGAGGCCATCAAGTTGGACAGCGTAGACGGGAAGCTAAATAGTTGTGGGTTCCCAGGGAATTGACTTTGTCCCCAATATATCGCGAGCACTGGCTGTGGCTGGCTAAGAGGGAGTGGTCGGCGGCAAGGAAACAGGGAAGGGAAAGGGCTGGAGATGTCACGATATTAATAATATTGGTTTTTACAGGAAAATCTGAAACTTAACTTAACTAACTATAAAGTAAAATAGGATTTCTAGCACGGGTGTTACATTAAACCGTCAAATTTGCCATTTTATTATCCAAAACGTGGAAATAGTTGTTTTACGATCCATAAACAGTGTAGGCTCAATCTTTTGTGAGCGCGTGTAAATGCGAGTGCGTAGCATAGAAATAAACTTTTGTAAGAAAATTTGATCACGTACAATCTAAATTGTTGTTTATCATATAATATGTGTGCATAAAAAAGCATTTCTACTCAATATTATGAAGCCGAAGAGTTTGTTGAGGTAGAGCGCGTAAATCTCAGGAACTACTTACTGGTTTGAATTGAAAAAATATGTTGTGTTCCCTTTATCGAGGCTATAAATTGTAATGTGTACCTTTAATTGAGGTTACAAAATTGTCAAGCTCATAAGAGATATAACCTAAACACTACACTTTTGCAACGTTATCATATAAAACATATTTTAATACCACTTATACCTCTAGAATAAAAGATAGAAACGAAGCGGTCATGTCCTCCATCTTGGCAGTAATGCCATCCACATCCCACTTTCCCTAATCGTAAGAAATATTTGTATGGTTGTATAAAATTTATCTTGTAATCCGTAATGAACATTTTATCTATTGTAATCAATTAAGTTAAATTTATTTACAATGTTTATTTTTATGCATGTAGATTTAGATTATAGTGTTAGATTAAGTTAGTAAGTGGCATCTGAAGTGAATAACTGGACTTTCTTAAGCAGATATTGTATAAATATAGAAATATATGTATGTAATAACATAAGTTTAGTTCTAGGTAATATCTATAGAAAAAAGTATTAAAAGAAATGTAAATATAACAAAAGGTACCGACCATAAAGTCTGTAGTGAAAGTAAGAATTAAAATAAAAAATAAAAAAAACCTCTAGAATACTATATCAGCTATTTTTAAAGTCATTGTGGAGAAGCGCCTGATGGTATACACGATGATTGTGGGTTCGAATGCATTTGTCGAAATGAACCAGTTTGATTTCCTTGCTCTGATAATAAGAGTTTCGAATTTGTACTGAAAGTGTACAGAGTGTCTATGCGGGATAAAGTGTGTAATTAAAAAAAAAATACTGTGACTTTTCTTTAAAATAACATTTTCTATACGATTGGAAGGTAAAAGACTAAGGCAATTTAAAACAAAAGTAATATTTCATATTCTCTATTATCGAAAAACGATAGACAATAATGTATTGAGATAACAGGCTTAGAAAGTTAGGAATTGCGTATAAAATATTAAAATACATAAAATAGTAGATCTTATACCTACTATTTTATCTATACATATAATAAAATTGTAACTGATATTTGTCTGTTACGGAGATTTTAGAAAATGTATTGGAAGCATTTATCAATGCAGTAGATTTTTTAGCCTGTTTTTCTGTGCGTTTGTGCACGCTAATCTCAGAAACGCCTTAACTGATTTGATTGTTTTTTTTGTATTTTGGAGTAACGTTAGAATCCTTAAAGTCATAATGTTATTGTGAATGTGGAAGTAATTCAGATTAGTAAGTAAATAATTGTGTAGTTGAAGCGAACGAGGCCGCGACCGGGTTGCTAGTTCTTATTAAAGTTTTATATACATATTATCATACATAATTTTAAATAGGTACTTTTCCAAATTATTTTTTTTAAAGACACATTGGATAATGTATCGTTAAAAAAAATGAATAATTTTTTTCATTGTACGTTTGAAAGCACGCTCTGTAAATATAATATACGGCGTGCGTTCATACTCCGCAGACACGGTACGGTAAATTAATGAAATGCTAAGGATCTTCTTTATCGCAATCGCAAAAAAATACATTAAAACATTAGTGCCAGTAACAAATTTTTACATTTTGTGTAAAATTTTAAAGTGACATTCGTTGCCCACTTTTCGTCCAATTTTCCAATATTGTGTGGTGCAACTCAACGTCGCCCTGCATCTAGTAACCAAAGCGAGTCAAAGAAACATAAATTTATTCTCCCAAGTGGGAATCGAACCCAATAGTCGCGTTTACAGTTAGATGTTGTCTCGCACGATGGCGTCAAATTTAAAAAACGTTGTTTGGACATTTCCATTTGCAATAAATACAATCAATGACAACTAAATTCACGCCATACTAGGCTAAAACAATCGGAATTCTAACATTAAAGTGTTATTCCACGCTTAGGAAAGAAAAATACCTATTTTTCTAAATAAGTATAATCCATTTATACTATCTATACTATCTATATATATAAAATCTACAGTCCAAGTGGTAAAGTGTCAAAGGGACTTGGTAAATTTAACGCATATCGATGAAATGCAAATTATTGATTTTCATATCGTATCGCACTTTGAGCGGCAATTTTCTTACACGATTCAGCTTGTAATATGATTAGTTGACGCACTCATATGTGGTGTAGTGGAAGTTTTTGAAGATGATGGTTGTAGGTTCGAATTCTATGAGGGAAAATATTTTTGAATTAATCAGTCTATACTACACTGAATTGTACCTGTGGTTTTTTCCCATATCTATTAACTAGTATATTTTTTTTTCTATTTTGCTGCTGCCCGCACCCCGCAGCTGTGTCCCGCACATAGCAAGGTAGCCAGAGGGAACTTAGAAACCGAGTGTTAAGACACTTCGTTCCCGTTAAGACATCATCTTTCCTCAATTTCAGCCGAATTCTGGAGGTTGATAAGTGGCGGTTCATTTCCTCGAGTGGCAGTCGGACCGATGACCTGCCGCATTTACAATCGCACGCTTCAGCTCCTGCGCGATGGCTGGGCTCAATGTTAAGGCCTAAGGTTTTCTATATTTTTTCAACTTTTATCAAGTTGAGATTGGCGCATTCAATCAAATAAATTTCTGAATTTTATAAAATTAGTATAGATTTATTATTATGGAGTCTAGCAAGATAATGTTTAAGTCAATAGGTAGCGACCCGGTCTTAGCGAAACATAAGAAATATTCTACACATTTATGTTTTTCCATTTATTTAGAGTGACTCGTGAGATGTATGAAAATTAAAAAAAGCAGGACAGCATTTGACTATGAATTTAATGGTTAGGAATTCGATTCTTGCCTGGAAATATATTTAAAATTATATTGATATTTCTTCGCTGATAAGTTCGGCAGCACGACGTTGAACTCTGCCCGACTGTTGTGGGCTCGATTGCGACTTTGAGGAATGCTTTATTTTTATTTACTCGCGCAGAGCGGTGCGTTGATTTCCACCACGCAATATTTCAAAAATCGACCGGAAAATGGGGAGTGGAGTGTCTTAACACTAGGTTCTCTCTGCTTACCCCGCTAAAGGTGAAAAACGTAAAGTTATTTTCCTACTACCATAATTACATGTCTATGATTTATACAAAAAAAAATAGATTTCTCAAAACACATTAAGCTTATGTCACATAAGGGATACCACATTCAAATTAGCATATTTATGACCAATTTTCTTGGAAAAAGTAAGAAAAACAACGCCTTCAGAGACGTGTTTTACGTTTGGCTAGACATGTGTAAAATATTGGTTCAAATTTCCCCATAGCATTGAAATGTACTCGAAGGGATCAAAATTCGATATAAATAACGTATTACTGAATGATTTTTCTAGCTTCAAGATGTATCATGAATATGAGGAAGACTAAAGATGCAACACTCCCTTACAAACGTGTGGCCCTTCGACCGGCTTTATTTTATTACTGGCTTCGCCCGCTTATACTACTGAATTATTTATTTAATACACTGAATTACGTTCTTTAATTTTAATTTTTTTTTAATTACAACACGTAATATTTAATGTCTGTTTGCAAAGCAGTTATGATTTCTAATGTGAAAATTATTGAAACTTTAAGTTGTATTTTCGTAATGCCCATAAGAATATTTAAAGAATGTTTGAAAAAAAAAATCAACTTATCGATTCTTACAATAAAATCATAACTTTTTTTTCGTTGTCTGTACATAGAAAATGAGATGAGGGAAGAGATTATCTGTTTGTCCGTGCGTTCGTTCACGCAAATATCAGAAACGGCTTAACTGATTTAAGTACACTTTTGTATTCTTGCAAACTTCCATATCTTTTACTATTTGTTTTATTTCAATCGGTTCATAAATAAAAAAAGTTAAAACCAAAATCACTATTTATCCTGCATATAACAGTGTAGGCTAAGGGAACCTAGTGTTAAGACACTCCGTTCCCTACTTTCTGCCGAATCTGGAGGCATTGCGTGTTGATTGGCAGAACTCAACGCCGCGCTTGTCCTCGACACAAGAGCGAAGAAATGGAAATATAAATTTAAGTAAATATTTCATCTCCTCGAGTGGGGATCGAACCCACAACCAGTCGGTTTTACAGTCACACTTTGTGCCCCTACGCCACGTATTTTGTTGTTTAATAGATACCAACAGTTATTGCAACATACAAAAAGAAAGCTATGTTAGGTATTTTTTAAATTCTTATACCTTTTAAAAAACTACCAACATTTATATAGTAAATAAATTATTTTTCTTAGCTAATTATCATATCGGCGGAAAAATATTCAAAATTATATAATACTATAATACCTGATTAGTATCGACATTGTACTGTTGATAGTATAATAATAGAAAAATAGTTATACTGCAGGAGGATACCTTTATATGCAAGGTTTTTATATGACACAAGAATAATATATCCTATAGAGGCCAGTCGTGGCGCAGGTTCACAAAATGTGACTGTAAAATCGACTGGTTGTGGGTTCGATACCCACTCGAGGAAAAGAATTATTTATTAACATTTATATTTTTATTTCTTCGCTCTGGTGTCGAGGCAAAGCGCGGTGTTGAGTTCCGCCACTGAACACGCAATGCCTCCAGAACTTGGCGTGAAGCTGATTTTTTTATTTATTCTAAAGAGTAATGACACATTCTTTAAAACTTAACAATTAATCTGTTTTGAATATAAGATTAAGTTTACTTCATATAATAATGTATTTGATACTTTCTTACCATGATTATTTCATGTATTTTTTAAATACGCTCTTGAGAAAGTTAATCTATCTACTATAAATGAATTTAACATACATACCAATGATTAAAATGTATTCACGTCACCAAATCATCTAAACACAATATCTCCTTTTATAAACTATGAACTCACAATCAGACTTTACTTTCCAAATACATTCACTTTTTTATTGTAATATTTTTTTATTTTTTAATGTCACCAATGTTGACACTTAAAATAATATTTATGGTACATTAAAAAACTATTAATTGTATTTTATTCTTATAAATTATAAAATTCTTATATATTATAATATAAATTCTGCTTTAACAAAATAGAAAGATTATTCATTACTAAATTTGAATTAATTTTATATAATTTAGCTTTACGAGTATAGAACGTAACTTAAATATGTCAGATTTTTTATTTTTTCTATTAAAATTGCTTTATTATACAAGAAGAATCAATAATTTTATTATAAATTAATAAAATTTTTAACAATAACTTTATTATTTTTAATTCATCGAGTCGATCTAATCTATAACTATCGGACTTACTCGGTGTCCTTGTGTCATTACGTCGTCATTCCCCAATTTATTCAGATTTTCTATTGATAGACGTATTCTAAAAACGAAATCAAATTCAAATATTTGTCAAATATCCTTTGACTGCTTTCCCGAAAGTTACGTAATCCTTTCTTACAGTTTCAGCGGAACAAAAACTACCAGAGCAGCTCATAAATAAACTCTTTGCACGTGCTACCAAACTTTAAAGTTTTGGAACTTCCTGTGTTTAAACTGTTATATATTGCTTAGTACGGCAACAAGTAATAAATTATTTTCTAAATACTGTGAATAGGTGTTAAGGAGTATTTTATTGTTATAGGTTTTTTTAACTTTACGCTGTAACCCGCACATAGCAGAGTGGCAGAGGTAATCTAGTGTTAAGGCACTATATTTCCCATTAAGATATTTCTTTCTCCAGTTTTCATCGAATTTTGGAGGCGTTGCGTGATGAGTGGCGGAACTTAACGCCGCACTTTGCCCCGTTACCAGAGCGAGGAAATGAAAATATTAAATATTTAATTCTCACAAGTGTGAATCGAATGTGCCTCTTTGCCAAGACAGCATAATTCGGTTAATTATTTGTTAGCATTTCATTTTCACTTTTTTTTAGCTACATGCTTGTAAGTAAGGACCTATACGTAATAAGGTGACATTAGATGTCAAGCCACTCGTTCTCCGTTTTACGCCTCAATTCTAGACATTGCAAAGACAGTTCCTAAGTGAAATAACACTTTAAAAATGTTCAATTATCTTAGCGAAGCAAAATAAAGCATAAATCTCCCTACGGGAGATGATGACGATATAAATATTTTTTAAACAAGCATAAATCGATTTTGACGTAACTTGATAAAAATGTATCCACTATCCAACTACCCCACTATACCACTGTGCCACAATGATCACAATTTTTTTAAACTATAAATTTCTGTTTCATTTGAAAGCTTACACCTAATATAAACAAACTTAAGTTTTCAGTCCTAAACAGCCCTGAAAGCCCTCGTGCCTTTGCGGGTGAACCTTTTCATGGACAACCCTTCCATTAGTATTGACGTTGTTATGTCATTTCGATGTTTTCAAGTTTAATTTAAGGGACAACCACAGTTGGCATTTAGAAAAGAAAACTTACATTTAAGAAATTTTGGTCGATACGGTTAAAATAGTTTAATTTTTGTTATGAGTAATTATTTTTCTTATTCCGCATATAGTAGCAGGGTGGGCAGAGGGAACCTATTATCAAGATACACCATTTCCTAATTCTTGCCAAATTTTTGAGATATTGTGTCTTGAGTGGCGGGACTCAACGTTGCACTTTATCTGTTAGCGTTAGTGTGGCGTAGAGGCACAGAGTCTGATTTTAGGTTCGACTCCCTCTCTCGGATACGAACTATTTTAATATTTTCACTCTGGTAATAAGATAAAGCGTTAGGTTTAGTATCGCCATTTAACACGCCACTTTTTGTTTTTTTTTATCTCGCACATAGCAGGGTAGCCAAGTGGAACCTGGGAAACACTGTTGAGTGGTGGGACTCAAGGCCGCCTTTGGCCGCCCTTGTTACCAGATTGTGAAAATGAAAATCTCTTCCGCGTCTTTCTGCCCGAATTCAAAAATTGCTTGTTGAGTGGTGGAACTCAACGCCGCAGTGATTCTTAAGGAGAGCGTGGAAATGGAAATAACTTATTCCCTTGAGTGGAATCGATAACCATCGCGTTTATAGCCAGTCTCGTATGAATGCGCTAACAATATAACATTTACACACACAAATTCGCCTCGCCGAACCCTTGCCTTATACGGCGCTCGAAGCCTTTTTAGGGGAAAATTATATGTGACACTCAGTTTATAAGTGCCAATATCCTGAAAGTAGATTTGACATAGCAGAAAGTAACGCAAAATGTCGAAAAAAATTATGTTTATTTCGTATAAAATATCATAGTGTGTAAAATAATTGTATTAGACGTGATTTTGTCTATTAAATATTTGTAATACGAAAAGTACTCCTATTGAACTTCTAATTTTTTTTTTGTTTTAGCTGCATAATGTATTCTTCACATATTAAGTTAGGCAGAGGGAACCTAGTGTCTAGATACTCCACCACTACTACTTACCGCTCAAGTATCGAGATAATGCGTGTTGGGTAGCGGCGAGCTTCGTTTTGTTACCACAATCTCGTTTTCAGCTTGAGCTTGATTTTGAACAGATATATTCGTGTAAAGGTTTTTTTTTTAGTTTTTCAGGGCTAAGATTTTGTTAGTAAAATTGCAGTTATTCTGAGGTGGGCACAGGCTACCCGGCCCCTATTATTCCTGCGCCCATGATCGAACCCGCAATCATCACGCTTACAGTCAATCTTCCGGCCTTAGTATTGTCGGTTTATAGTGTGAACCTATTAAAAACGTTTTTTATTTTTTCGTTATTTATGTACATTTTTATACCATTCGAAACTGTAAAAAAAATAAAAAATTGACCTTTATTTTATCTCATATAAAGAGAATACAAATCAATTTTTTAAACTGTAAGAAACTTATTATACTATGTTTGTTATATGAAGATTTTATATAATTTGATTTTGAATAATATGACAATAAGCTTAAGGGGGCAAAGCCGCGTGTAGGGCGCTAGTGTTTAAATAAAACAAATACAGATATTTAACCATTTATTTGAACTTTTACACATACATTACGTATGTCTACATCACGACATCCATTTCAACAAGAATGTTAAAAACATATATTACCAATCTATTGACTAACAAAGCTTAATTATATTATTGCTCTTATTGTGTTATAATACATTATTTACAATTTTACAAGAAATTTAATTAGGTTTAGACTTAAATATTATTTAGAAATACAATCTAAATCTATTTCAAATGAGTTTTTGTGTGTCAAAAAGGTAGTCTAGAAGTCATACACGAAAAATATAAATATAATTTCGTTAAATAATAGTTTATATGAGCAGATAGAAGTGAATGAGTGACAAAAGAATGACAAAAAAGATTTATGAAGTAAGAGTGAGTTGTAAGTTGTAAGGTCCTTCTACCTACCTTAGGTAGAAGGAGACCTCGAGACCTTCGAGAACACAGTGCCGAAGATACTGGAGGAAGGTCACCTAAAATGCGTGAGCACGCCGTAGGACATGTATGAAGAAGTGGATCTCTCCATGTGGAGACATTTCATATCATGTTTCACGTTGGTATGTCCGTCATATTAGATTTAGATTGTCATTTGTCATACACATGTCAATAAGAGAATCATTTTCATGTAAGCTAAACGGGTATGCAATTTCAAATCTCTCTTCTATCGAAAATCGGAAAGTGGGTTAAATTTTTCTTACTTTACCTTTAATTCATAAAAGATTTTTTTATGAAATAAATAACAGTATATAGGAATATATAATAAATTATCTTCGTCAAACGCAACTTTCTTTGCCATGACTTTAGGACATAAATTGAATAATAATAATATAATAAATTTAGTGTTTTCCAGTTTTCACAAAAACTTCAAAAATCCAGATTTGTGCTCCCTTATAGTTGCCAAGGATAACTAAAAAAATTGAAAACAATGAAATTTGAAATTTCGACTGTAAGAAAAAAAAAATAATATTTAACAAAATAAAAACGATTTCTTCCATTCAAGGCTGAAGGCCATAAGAGTTTTAACCAAAGTTTCATCAAACTACATTTGAAATTTATCCTTTCCAATAAGAAAAGTAACAAACATAAAAAAATACAATCGAATTGATAGCATTCTCCTTTTACAGAAGTCGGTTACAAAGAAAGGAGTAGATTTTTTGAATTTCAATAAGTGTTTTGAAACAAATTATACAAACGTACGATATTCCATCTTGAAATAGACCCAGATAATTTATTATATATTTAATAGTAGCTTAATAAATGCGAAAGTATCATAAAATATAAACTATTTTTCTCTAAATGTGATACTTAAGAGAAATTTGTTTCAAGTAATTGTGGCCGATTATAATTAATAGTATAAAAATTATTGGAATACTAATGTTCTATAAAATTGATAGATCAAATAAACAATTTCATGCCTTTTCGCGCAGGGTAGGCAGAGGGAACCTAGTATCATGACATTCCGTTTCCCATGCACCGTACAATTTTTTAGAAATGCGTGCTGAGTGTTGGAAGTCAACGCTGCCCTTTGTTGTATTACTATAGCGAGATAATTAAAATAATTTATTTTCCCTGAGTGAGAGTCGAACCAAAAACCGTCGCGCTTACAGTCGGATACTGTGCCACATATAAATATACATACATACATAGCTTCACGCTTTATCCCTAGCGGGGTAGTCAGAGAACGGAGCGCCAAACGCTACGGTCTCTACGTACTCATCCACTGTCATCATCCTCTTCATACATGCCCTCCGGGGGATCTTTATGCTTTTTACGTGACTTTCCTCCAGTGTCTTTGATACTATGATTTCTTTCATCACTCATTCGTTCGACGTGCTCAAACCAGCTGAGCACGTTCTTCTTCATTCTTACCGTGACATCCTCGCTAGTACCTGCCATTCTGTGTATCTCTTCATTGCGGATTCTATCAGCTAAGCTGACTCCGCATATAAAAAAAATAAAATAAAACGTTAACCTTTTTTCCGGCAGCAATACACCTTTCCACATCCATCTCGTATCGTCCGTCCCTACTGAACATACTTCCCAAATATATCCATTCATTCACATGTTCTAATATCTCACCATTTACACTGATTTTGCGTTCCGCCCTTTCGTCATCTCATTCAAAAAGATATAAATGTATTAATTTATTTTGAATTTCATACAAATACACTGGATTTGAAGTTATATCTCCTTGAACCATTAAGTTCTTATTTTGTGTACAGTTCAAAATATCATCACTCGACTCTGAAAGAGAGCACCTGACTTATTAAAAAATATATGAGAGCCATTCAAGCCACTCGAGACAGTTTACTCAATGGTTCTTTCTTGTTAGATATTTATAAAATATCTAATTTATGCACAATATAGTATATGTAGGGCAGCTTCTGATTGCAAACGCAACGATTGTGGGTTCGATTCCCACTCGGGAGAAAGAATTATTTTCATCTCTTTGCTCTGGTGATAAAACAAATGCTAGGTAGGTTTCTGCGTGCTGCTTATCCTTCTATATGCGAGATACAGCGTGAAGGTAAAAAGAAACTGTATGTATAGACTTTTATTTCGATATCGTTTTTCATACTCTAAAGTAAATTTCTTATGAATACTGGTATTTTTTTGAACTTATCACTGTATTTTGTATTTCAGAAGCATGCATACCGTAGAGAGGATCTAGTATCAAGACAATTGTTCTCCATCTTTCTCTCTCCTCCTGAATTCAAGATATTGCTTCTTGAGTGACGCATCGTAACGCTGCGCTTTATTTACTAGACTATGATTTACGTCAAAAAAATAATGTTGATACAAAAATTATTCCGGTATTGCATTTTTAGGTTTATGAATCTGCATTTGAAATGGAGTGAATAGTTTTCTGTACTGTGTTTGTTACATGAGTTAAACAGAAAAGAATAAGAGATGAGATTATCAATATTAATATTTGTAATATTATCTATGGGATGGGATGGGATTTTATGGGATGAATTGTATTCATTTCCTCACTTTGGTAACAAGAAGCGCAGCGTTAAGTTTTGCCATTCACTACGCAATATCTCGAAAATTGAGTGAAAAATCAGGAACAGAGTGTACTTGGTACAAAGTTCCCTCTGTTCTTTCTGCTTTATGTATATATATATATACAACACAACATACATACACAATCATACGAAAATTTGTAAGATTTTTTATGTACGTGGAGCCTTATATTAAAGTATAATAACACGTAAGAAAAATAGCTTATAATAGTGGAACTCATGTCTTATATAATCATAAATTATTACATTAACTTAATTTACATAAGCCATTATTCTATATATTATACAACTTAAAAACTACAGCCAATTGATATCTAAAACACTTAGTGATTACGTATTTCTTTTCCCCATTTGCAAATAAATTCTATATAACTACTATTTCTTTATATAATATTGTATTTTATAATATAATATATAGAAAATAATTATACAATATGTATATTAAAACTAAATTCAACTACAAATTAAATGAAGCTTATTAATATAAGTAATGAGGCAGTCAGTATAAAAGTGTTCTAACCCTTTTTATGTTTATATTTAGATATTTTTTTTATATTATAGAAGTTGTTTTTATAAAATTCTAGTGGCCGACCGCAGTCGTTTGCGACTACTTCACGATCATTTCCAATTTCGAGGCATTGTTTGTGTTGAGTGACAAATTGAGGGAAAATATAATAAAGTTATTTTTTTATATTAATAATCGTTTTCATAAAACATTAACAATTTTAAACAACCCTTCAAATTACTATATAACATATAAAATAGCAAAATTTATCTTCGCTTTATTCTTCATTCTTATGTTGTTTCCCGCATAGCAATACATGCGAAATATACATTCTCCACCTTCCGCCCAATGTTCTAGACATTGTATGGGGAATGATGGAACTCAACACCACGTTATGTCCACTAAAGTGAGGAAATGGAAATAATTTTATTTCCTTCTAGTGGGTATCTAACCGAGTATCAAACCTACAACCATGGCGCTAACAATGAGGGAGCCTCACTTAAATTACAAATACTTAATATAAGCTATTAAAGTAATTTTAATATCATATATTAGAAGATGACAAATGAATTCAAATATTCAGGTAAAGAAGATCATTTATTAAGATCAACCGTGCCACTTATCATTGGATGACTCTACATTTTATCCCGTTGTTAGGTTTTCCTCAAGAAATTGTGAGAGCACTTTTGTACTGTCAGCCTCATAAAATATACTATTTTTATATCACAATAACACTAAGTATTTATTTTAATTAATACTCTAGAAGTTATTTATGTAGAATCAAACAAAATTAATAAAAAGGAAAATATAACTAAGAACTCTATCAAAAAGCAGGAAGAAAAATAAATAATTATTTTTTATTGTCAAAATAAGTATTTTAATATGTAAAGAGATTATTAAGCAATAAAAACCTTGTTTACCAAAATTACTTATTTTCAGTCACGTGACATTGCATGTTAAGTTACAGTTAAAGTGGAGTTAGACGGTCATTCGACTTTGGCATTGGATTTATTGTATCGGAAAATAGTATTTATAGATTCAATCACTTAATTTTTTTCTATGTATAACATGTTTTTATTTCTGAGCTCTATTTTTTTACAGAAAATGTTTTTTTTGAAAGATATGATATTTATTATATAATTTATATTTATTTGCAATTTATTGTCCTTTCATTTTTAACACACATATACTAGTTAAAATTTAGGTTCATGTAATTTATAACTCGAGCATATGTACTCCATGTAGCATTTAGTGTAGAAACGCGTGTTATTACTTTTTTTTCTATAGATTTTCTTTCAGAGTTGTTTGAGTTTCAATGAATTTGTCGTATTTAATTAAAAAATATATATAATATATACGTTACTTTATAAATGTTC
The DNA here is from genome assembly GCA_013403705.1 of Heliconius hermathena. Lineage (NCBI taxonomy): Eukaryota > Metazoa > Arthropoda > Insecta > Lepidoptera > Nymphalidae > Heliconius > Heliconius hermathena. Next base: position 370,282 of record JAAIXJ010000134.1, read on the forward strand.
AAGTAATTATAATAAATATTAGGCAAAATAAGCTTAACATTAATATAATTTAATAATAATTAACAAAAAAAAAACTTAAACATCTTTAACAAGACTCTATATAAAAAATGAAGTGTAATTTACTGTTTTATACAATAATTATTCGAATCATAGTTAAATTACTAGAAATGCAAGGTCATAATGGACATATATTTTACATAGTACTTAATATTTTACTAGGACACTTTAAGACTATCATACATTTAGAGAGTAAAATTACTTATCTATTTGATGACGTAGAGTTCAAATCCTCATGTTATTGCCAATATTATGAATACTATAATATAATAATAGAACATAAAATATTAATAACGTAGTAACGCTACGTATTATTATGTATATTCAATAGTTTTTTTACAGAAAAAATACACAAAAAGGTAAAGGAAGGGAAAAAACTTCTACTTTATCATTATTTTCACTATAATCACTAACATTTTTTTCTATCAACGTAATTTATATGAGGAAATATACTGTAAAATGTATAATAGTATACGTATATACATACATATACATATGATATATAGTATGTAAAATAGAGCTTGCTATACATTACAAAAAATCGTCCGTTCCAAGTACCGTCTGACATAATTAGCTACGTAAAACTGCTAATAAAATGATGTATACAGTCGTTTGTTTATAACTTCCTATTCAAAAAGTGTGTAATGTAGAACAAGCCTTATTAAATAACTTGGTAGAATATTGCCTAATAATTTTGTATCTAATGAAAATTATTGCTTTTATTTATTCCTATAGAAGTCGAATATATATTGACTTGAAGTTAAAATTGAACTGTCTATGGAAAAATTCGTTGTGATGCACATATGTTTGTATGATTGTTATTCATTTGGGATAACTTTGGTTACTAAAGACCTTTAGTTTTTGATAATACCTTAGACTTTAGGCGATTAACGTAGAAGTCTCATAAAATCATTTTTAAGGCCAAAAAGCGAAATATTTCTTATTCTGAGTGAAATGGAACCTACACACATCCATGTTATAATTAAAAGGCTTACAGTTTGATAGTGTTTGTGTATAATTATAATGCAATACGAGTAAATACATATATAATCTCGAGAAAGGGTTTCAATAGATTGTTATATCATCGTCAAAGCAAGCGATATTCCCAACGGTACTTGTTACTCCGTTAAATTGTCGATCACAGTTATACATAATAGATATTATGTTCACAAATGTTCATCCTAAATTTTAATTCAAAATTACATATTTTATATACGGGAAGCTGAAAAGGAAGTGTCTTTCACACTTAAGTTTAGTTGCTCCTATGAACATTTGACAGAACAAAAATAAAAAAAGTGATAGAAAACGGCACATTGTCGTTGCTTAATATTCTATAATATATTAAAAATTATGAAATAATATATTTGATTTATATTATAGCATATATATTATACGTATATAAGACGAAAAAAACAACTGAATTGAGACCCTCTCCTTTTTGAAGTTGGTTAAAAATAAAAATGAACTTAGAGTATATTATACTCATTCATATTATTTTAAGTCTTGTAAACCAAAGTTATCTTAAAGACATGATAATATAATCGGTATTTCGTATTTAAATGTCATTTCAATTGTATTTAAAAAAAGTGCTTATAATAATTAATAGGATAACTTACACATATAAAGCAAATATTTTATATATATATATATATATATATATATATATATATATATATATATATATATATATCTAGATCTACACGATGTATCTTAGTAAGAACTTTAAAAAGCTTTAAATAGAATTTATAAACATAATTAATTTTAAGTTCATACTATTTTATGAACTTAAAATTAATTATGTTTATAACCTTTCATTTTTCTCTACATAGAGATCAATTAATAAATATTTTATATTCTCTCTCATTTTTCTCTATTGACAAAGAGCGGCGTTGTATTCCGTCACTCAACACGCAATGCCTCCAGAGTTTAGCGGAAAGTCGGTTTGAAGTGTCTTAATAGAAACGGAGTGTCATAACAATAGGTTTTCAGGTTTCACTGCCCATCCTGCTATGTATGGGATACAGCATAGACTGAAAAAATCTCTATTAATAATTTAAATTGGACTACGTATAGTAAATGCAAAGTGTAGATCTAGAGGCATGCACTTATCACACAAAGGATGCCGTTCCAGTATCCTTCCAACAGCTGAAACAGCAAGGTAGAGCGCACATTAGAGTATTTTTGAATGCGTCTCGAAAGTCGCGGTTGAAATATGCATATATAAGTGGGTTTAGTGCTGAATTGAAGTAGCCTATCCAGAAAAGTACGCCGACTACTATAGGTGGGGTTTGACACGGTTCTCCACATACGTTTGTTGTCACGTACCTGGGAATAAAATGTAGTTATTATTGAATTTATTATTAATAATTACGTTACACTAGTCTGTTGTCGATTTATTGGTATATACAATAGTTTATGTAGCATGGGTTACAAGTTCAATGTATATTTTTTGTGACAAATATAATTACGAGTTCTGCATATGTATGTAAAATTTACAAACAGATTTTCTGATTATTTTTTATATTAATTGGAAATTGCATATTTAATACTGTAAAATTACAAAAACAAAAATTGCAATTTATTTGTGACTTTACATTTTTTTTAAATATAACATTTTTATATAAAAAATTACCAAAGAAAAAAAGGTAGCCAGCACAACAAAAACACGCCAACAATTATCCCTAGTGTACGCGCAGCTTTATGCTCCGCCCGCCATGACTTGCCAGCCGCTCGTAGCGATGCACCTACGAATAATGAAATATTCATTAGTATCATAATTAATTGTGTATTGTATTATGCGATGTTTTGTTATTGTGTGAATAGTATAGAATATGGAATAGAATTTATATATGCAAAATGAATTGTAGCCCGCCACATCGTGCGCCATGTGTTCCGTTTCCCTCAAGAATTTCGGGAAATCCTTTCTTAGTGCTCTTCCACATCCCATAGAACGCTGAAATTTGGCAAATACATGTACATTTGATGCCGTGTAGTTCCTATTTGCATTTTCTGTCAGTGACTCGGTAATGATAAGTAATACATATTTTTTATATAAAAAAAAAAAAATTGTATAAATTTTGACATCATGTGATCTGCTATCGAGATAACCAAATAAGCCTGTGCCTCGTCGAGCACTTTATTTTAAAAAGTTGTAGTTTGCATGGATGTATCGTTGAGGTATGAGACTACTGTGCCACTGGCAATTTTTTTAATTTTTAGATGAAATATTTATTTTAGAATATCTTCATAAAATTATAATATAATAGTTCAATTTAACATTAGTTTTAATTACTATACTCATATTCACTACAATATATCATCAACTTGGTACTTGTAGTCTAATCTAACTTCTCTCAGTAAGAATATATTGAAAATAAGAGTAAGAAAAATCTATTACGTCAAATTGAAGAGACGCCTAGAGAAATGCAAGTCTACAATTTGCATATCGATGTTCCACAGCGGCAATTTTATATACAGCTTATTGGTTGGCATTATTTTATTTTATGTTTTATGTAGAGCCATTGTGGTGAAGCTAGCATGTGTATAATTTAAATGTGATAATATGTTCTTTAGTTTCGTAATATCAGTGTATTTTAGTTAAATGTTCGAAGTCTATAGAAAAAATTTAGAACATTGTTTGTGTTGTTTACGAGGTCACTTAGATTCGTTTTGTTTTGTAAAACAAAAATAAAAGTATAACGACAAGATTTGTATGACAAATGGCAAGATAGTTTTATTATTATTATTATATTATAAAATAATAATAATAATATAAAATGAGTATTTGTTATCGCTTTTCATAAGTAAATAAGTTGTAAATATTATAATAAATTGGTTCTGTGTTGAGTAGTGATTTACTTCTATAGGTATTTTCTTTTTTCCGAAATTTGATGAGATAATTTATAGTTTTACTTACTTAAGTGCGAAAGATGTATGAAAATATAAAAAAATGTCTCAATTTGTGATTATTATAAAAATATTGTAATCTGTTGTTTACAATATAGCAAATATCACGATCCTTTTCGTATTGACTCTACATACATGTAGTGACAAATATTTTGTTTGGGTTGTTTATATAAAAAGAAACCTAACCAAATAAAACTCTTGATATCTATCCATCAATATGGGATAATGTGCTTGTAAACAACTATCTATGGGTAGATAAAGATCCTAATTTAAAAAAGTTTAATTTTAACCTCATTTTCAGAACCATTTTACGCAGACGCACGTGGCGCAGGAGCCAAAGTGTGACTTTAAAATCGACTGATTATGTGTTCGATGCACAATCGTGAAAATGAAATATTTTATGTATATTTATATTTTCATTTCTGCGGTCTGGTAAGGCAAGACCAGAAAAATGGCAAAATGCCTCGAGAAAAAGAAGCGCAAAATAGGGAACGGAGCGTCTTAACATTAGGTTCCCTTTGCCTACCCTATTATGTGCGGGAACAACGTGAAGCTGATAAAAAACACGTATATACGTACAGTCATATGTATCTAAAAGAAAATTTCATTTGCTATTGTATTCGATTACTATACTTGTGACAATAATAATGCACTAGCCATACAATACGTTTATTTCTTTTTACAGCAACTGGCTATTGGAAAGCACTGAGATTGAAAGTTAGAGTGACTTAAAAGCTCGTTATGTTGGACTTTGAAGTTTGTCATTAGCAGAAATGTGAGCTTAGGTTTATTTTTCTTCTACTCTACTGAATTATTATTTTTTGAATAGTTATAGCTATTTATTTTATCTTTTGTTAGATTTGTTTTATTTAAGTTAGAAAGAAGTTTATGTATGGAATACATTATGTAGTTATTGTATAGATATTATAATATATAACATAACGAGTTTTTGCTGACTCAATCTTATGAGACACATAAAAACAATGTTCTACAAAAATGTCTTTAAAAACCTGTAAAAAAGTCCGTGATAGTATATGTGTCAGAAAACATATGTAATGTTTTCTAAAAACAATAATTCCCAGAAGATATGTTTATTACTTTGTGTTAATTTTAAATAGTTAAAAGTCGTTTATATTATTTTTAATACTAAAAAATTCCTTTACGTACTTTTACTTATTTTGTTTGTTCATTTCAATTATTCAATATTAAGAATTTTATTTCCCTTAGTTACGTCTTCTTATTATCATTTTTCAGCTTATTTTGATTATTTAGGCTTATATTTTCTTACTAAACCTAAAGAAAATTGAAAACAATTTCATAAATATATTATATATATAAATATTCTTATAGTTCAAGCGGGCGAAACCGCGCGGGTCTGCTATATAATATATACTCGCACAGATAATACAATCTGATTTCGTAATTATTTTTATTGGATGTTAAACAGTCAAAGATTCAGATCCTTTTTTTGTGTCATATTTTTTTGTCTAATTGAGCGCAAACTTATATATTTATTGAGTTTCATTATGAGATTTTTCATGTAATTCAATAGACTTTGCAAAAATAAGTGGAATAATTTATTACTAAATCTTTCAGAAACAGCCTATTTCTATTGAAATGAAATGTCTAATACATTTGTGATATTTCATTGAACCATACAGATACTTGTATAATTAAAAGTTTCTCTCTCATAAAAATATCAAAAATAATTTCATATAAATCTAAAATATTTTATCTTTGGAAGTTTTTTAGAATTACATAAAATTATAAAGTTGTGAAAAAGTTAATTTGAACTTTATTTCAAAGTGGTAGAATTTTGTGTCAAATAGACAGTAGTATTCCCTAGGAACGCTAAGTGGAAGCCGGGTCGTTTAGATTCATTTGCTTGGATAAAATCAGTTTGACAGTTATATATAGAAAGTCTTACTCTATATAGAGTTCAATCTTCGAGGTCCGTCGATATTACTTTTCTTTCTGAAAAGTCACTTATTGATTATGCTACGTTTCAAACATTTGCAAGTAAAGGTGCTCAGAGATGAAAGATAAATACTCTCATTGAAATTTTTCACGTTGCATTCTTATTTTTTTATTATAGCTGGAAATGGCTGAAGCTAAAAATTAACTCACAACTCTCTTTGGTTCTGTGAGAGAAAAGCTTAATTATATATCTCCTAGATCTCTTCTTTACATTCATATAGAGATCTTTTTTATAAAGATTTACTATTACTCCCACAATAAAAAAATATACCTCTCTTTACTAAATAGTATTATAAAATTTCAAAATAGAGTCATATTTAAATAATTAATTAACAAGATAAATTTCTTAGTATGTGCTATAAATATTTTAGATAAAAATTTTGCCTCGTATATAAATTTTAATCAAAACTCGAGTATAAAAGATAACAATCACATTACTAACAAACTTCAAAGAGATTTATCTGATTTTAAAATGTCGGACTATATTCATCCACACGATGTATCGCTTATCTTTGTGTTTCATTACTGATTTGATATTTAAATTTAACCCAATTAAAAAAAAACAAATTTGATATTTATGCTAAAAGTTTGTTTAATTACACTAAATTATACAGGTATAGAGCAACCATTAAGAATTGATCTCAATATTCAATTAACTTCAGGTCTCAGTGCTTTGACAAGTAAACCGTTATTTCAACAGCGTCCTGGTTCCACTTACACTTTACTAAACTTAGCGCTACTAATATAAAATTGCACATGGAAGCCTTACCTTGAGAGTTTAGTTCAGTTGCTGCTTTGGCCAACTCTCGTGTAGCTACAGCGGACGTGCAACTTGGCCTCCAACCAATAGGTGGTTGCCCACTGGATGATCTTTTGTTAGAACCTCCAGAGCAGTATCCAGAACTAGCTGTGTCACAGCTGATATTCACAGATTTTCTAGGACTGGCTTCTTTACTTGGACATATATCCCCTAAAGCCATCACGACTTCTCCACCTAACTCAGTTTCTTCAGGACCAACTTCAGTGAATGTACTATAGTTTGGACTTATGTCCGATGGTCTTCTATCAGGATGCAAATAATGCGAATGATGGGCACTGTGCGATGTGTGTTTTATATGAACAGAATTGAGCAAAATATTTGAGGACGTTCTCGTCAATGCTTCTCTTTGTCTTATAGCTTCCCTGAATATCTTACAATACATTGATATCATTACAACACTTGGTATCCAGAAAGAGACACTAGATGATATTATTGCATATACCATGTTGACTTTGAACATACAAATATCTGGATGAGACTTTCTTTCTTGACGATGTTGTTCTGTTGTATACCATCCCATGAAAATTGGAACAAAGCTAATAAAGGCTGGCCAGAGCCAAACGTTTGCAAGCATGAAGCACACAGTTTTATGAGTCATTGTAACAGGATACTCTAATGGCCGAACTATAGCATAATATCTATCGACTGATATGCAACACAAGTGAAGAATAGAGGCGCTGGAGAAATAAACATCAAGAGAATTGAAGATATCACAGACGATAGGGCCGAAAAGCCAAGTGTCAGTTAGTTCAGCTGTCGCGTTAAATGTCATCGCGCACAAAGCAACCAATATATCGGCGACGGCGAGACTGACGACGTAATAGTTCGTGATGACTCGAAGTTTCCGGTGACGGTGTACAGATATGATGACGAGAGCATTTCCGAGGAGAGCTCCAAGAATGATTGTAATGAAGACGAGTCCCTTGAGGATAAGTGAGATGGTGTGCCAGGTTTCGGGCGCGGCAGGTGGCAGCGTTGAGTGCAGTTCGTGGAGTAACGCTGGCTCCGTGCCGCGCCCGCGCACGTCTACCTCCCCCCGCAGAGCGCCATCTGTTGATAAATTAAAAGTGTTAGTAATATCATATTATTTATATGGATCTGGTATTAGTGTGTAATTTCATTTATTACGGAAATATTTTGTAATATGGCAGAAAGTATTTAACCAATTAAACAGTTATTGCTTTATTAAATAGCATATTATAGCTGACTCATTTGACACATTGCAAGTTGTAAATTTGAAACAACTCAAATCCATTATTTCTAGGCATTTTGCTCGAGTGGAGTTCCTGATGGAGTTTGAGCCACTTCCGTCACATTTGTTAACTATTTACAGTCAGATGCTGTCCTATAACGCCAAGATGGCCGCAATTAATTTTCAATATTATAGTTTCGCAAAAATATCAGACTAAGTGCAAGTAAAATTTTTACGTCTAAGTTTTTCTAAAAGGGCAAATAATAAGATACTTATAAAGGAGCACAAAGGAAACACAAATTACATGTAAAGCAAGTTTTAATGAGGGGCTCGAGAATGCAGACACTCGTCAAAAACATCTCGACTGCTGTTGTACAGTTTTCTATGATAGATAAAGTCATACTGAAAATCATTTTCTACATACAATACTACTTTGGTTCTTCACTTTAATACTCTGTTAGGAGTTCAAATTACTATTTGTTGAAAAATGTAAATGCAAAAAATTTTTTATCTTCATTGTTTTTTTATTTCACTTTTTTCGCTTCTTTCGCTTCTTCGCTCTGGTGTCGATGCAATGCGCGGCGTTGAGTTCCACCAACACGCAATGTTTTCAAATTCAACGGAAAGTGGATTGTCTTAACGTTAGTCTCCCTCTGCCTACCCTGCAGGATACAGTGTGAAGCTGAAACAAAATATTGTATAGATTTTTTTAGCAGAATTCGTCTTTTTTCATAGAATATTGGTATAAAGTTATATAAAAAATAAAACAACATCTGGTATAAATCTCGCCAATCTCGAAAAAATATTGTTTAAAAAAATATGTACTGGAAACGTAGTGTTAATTTAAGCAACACGCGCGTGGCCGCTGTCTAATTTGTCAGTGTAATGCAAAACAAATATTACTTTTTTTCGTCAGCTACACGCTAAATTCGAATATGGCAGGATAGTAAGAGGGAACCTAATATTAAAACACTTTTTTCCCCGTTTTCGCGATATTGTGTGTGTGTATATATATATATATATATATATATATATATATATATATATATATATATATATATATATATATATATATATATATAAAATCTTACCCATTCATGTTATGAATGGGTAAGATTTAATATTTAATTAATGGGAGATTCTATGTAATTCAAGTGATAAACAAACACCTGATGACGAGCTTCACACCTGTCCTCAGTAAAGTGCTTAATGTTCTATTACATATACTAGTATATGTTAGGTTTGTATACATCTTACTTTGTGTTACATGTACTTTGATGGACAATAAATTATTAATATTTTTTTTTCAGGTTAAAGCATTATTTTAATTACTATTCCTGTATAGAGCAAGGTAGACGTATAAAAACTAATGTCAAGATACACGGCAGAACGTTGATGCATGAGGGAACTCTACGCTGTACGTTGTCTAGATTAGACTAGAGTTGAAAATGTAAATAATTCATTCCCTCGAATAGAAATCGAACCCACAACCATCGAGTATATAGGAAAACGCTGTACTTTGAATCATACATATATTACATATTACCTTGAATTATTTCTTATTCCGCATATAGCAAGGCAGAGGGAACCCAGGAACTTAGTGTTACGAGTACATTATGACTATAAACATACATATTAAACATATATTTCTCTAAGTATTCGCAATTTAGTATAGTTAGTATATAATAAATTAGTGCTCATTAAGCTCTAGCTGTTACCCACTGAAACTAATATCCGTATGCTCAAATCAAATTAGAGTCGTTATATGTAATATTATTAATAGATGTAGCTTCATAATATGTAGCTGGTGCTACGAAATATTCAATTTTCGTAGCATTATCTACGAAATCTGAATATTCCTAAATTTCCATAAATTTTTCGCACTATGTGAATTTAAATGCATGGAGAAAATATTAGTGATAAATTATCGCGTTCTCGACTTTCGTTTGGCGGAGTTTAACACCGCACTTGGTTTGCCTTAATAGGAAAACGAAAATAATTGTTGTGTTCATATTGTTCTCCGTAGTGGATTACTTTCTTTATTTTTTGCTTCAGCTTCACGCCATATCCCGCATGTAGTAGGGTAGGCCGGGAAAGGCTAGTGTTAAGACACTGCCACCACCCACTTTCTGCCGAAATCTGGAGGAATTGTGTGTTGTGTGAGTGGTGGAACTCAACGCCGCGCTTTGCCTCAAAACCAGAGTTAAAAATTAAAATATTAAACATTTATTTTCCTCGAATGGGAGTCGAACACATAACCTGTCGCGTTTAGTCATACGCTTGTTTACCACGACTGGTGCTCAACTTACAGTTGTTAATGTCGTCGCGATGAAGCGGTACGGCGTCTGACTATAAACATGACATTTTCTCTTTATTTTATACTGATAGCAGAACAAAGTGCAGCGTAATGACAAATTACCAAAAAACGTACCAGTACTCAATTCATGAATTGATTTACTGTATTATATTGAAATAAACTTGAAAATTTCGAAACAGCTATGCACTGAACAACTTGTTTTAAATGTCACATCAATCAATCATAGCTTTTTTATTCGCTATAAAAAAAATCACTTTTAGTATGAGAGCCGTACATTCATAAAGCTTATATAGAAAAGTTTTATGAATGTACGGCTCTTCCACTGGAAGTGATATTTTTTAACGAAAATAGGATGTTTCCCTTTATATATTGCGGTTGTAGATTTGTACAAAAAATCTATATTTTGGTCAGATACAGACATACAATGGTTACGTTTCGTCATCCCGCACACAGCAAAGCAGGCAGAGGTAACCTAGTGTTAAGACACTCCGTTCCTCACTTTCCGCCGAGTTTGGGACGGGCGTGTTGTGTATTGATTAACGGAACTGAACGACGTGCTTTGCCTCAATTCCAGAGCTAAGTAATAGTAGTAAATAAATATTTCATTTCCTCGAGTGGGATCGAAACCAACAACCAGTCAGTTTTACAGTCACACTTTGTGCTCCTGCGCCACTGTTGGCCTCACTTATACAAATAGTTTATTATTTTAAAACAGTCACCGTTATACTTTTAATTAAATAATAAGTTAGCTAAATTAATAAGTAAATTAATAAGTTAGCTAATTTAAGCGTAAATTAATAAGTTAGCTAATTTCTCAAACAATAATAGGCGATGCGAGAACTAAGTATTTTTTATTATTTACTTAAAATAATACATTAATAATATTATTTTTTTTTGTAGTCTCAAGCCTGAAAATATGAATATAAAATTTACAACGATTTATTTGTGACTTATATTATTTAAATCAAATAAATAAATCAGCTTCACGCTGTAACCCGCACATAGCAGGTAGGCAGAGGGAACCTAGTGCTAAGACACTCCGTTCCCCACTTTCTGCCGAATTCTGGAGGCATTGCGTGTTGAGTGGCAGAACTCAACGCCGCGCTTAACCTCGACACCAGAGCGAAGAAATGGAAATATAAATTTAAGTAAATATTTCATCTCCTCGAGTGGGGATCGAACCCACAACCAGTCGGTTTTGCAGTCACACCTCGTGCTGCTGCGCTACGACTGGCCTCTATATTATTTAAGATACTACGTATATAGGCACAGACTTTTTTTGAGACGTGGGCCCAAGAAAGCGACTGTAAAATGCGATAGTTGTGGGTTACATTCTCACTCCAGAGATTTAAATATTTAATATTTTTATTTCCTCGCTCTGTTAACGATTTAAACCGCGACGTTGAGTCTGTTCAACACGCAATGCCTCAAGAATGCGTCGAAAATGGGGAACGAAAGTGTCTTAATGGGAACGGAGTGTCTCAACATGAGGTTCCCCTTGCCTACCCTGTCATGTATGGGGTATAGTATGAAGTTGAAATACATACAATATATAAGTCGAAATTTATTTATTATTTCAACAACTTCATATAACTAAATCGGTAAATTTAAACTTAGTTACCAACTTGAGGACAAACAAGAAATAATTCGAAAATTACGTAACAACCAAATCGTGGGACAATGGCCGTAAATTCAACGTCAGGTAATTCAATTTCTCATTCCCATTCAATATTGGTTGGTGAAGTCGTTCATTTGAAATTGTAAATGCGCTGAAACACTTTGGAAATGATCACTAACTACAACGTGATAGTGGATAGCTTTGTTTAGACTGTTGTTGTGCTTTTTATAGTGTTGAGTTTTAGTGTATTATTTACTTAAATTTATATTTCCATTTCTTCGATCTGGTGTCGAGGCAAAGCGGGGCTTTGAGTTCTGCCACTCAACACGCAATGCCTCCTGAATCTGGCAGAAAGTGGGGAACGGATTGTCTTAACACTAGGTTCCCTCTGCCTATCCTGCCTGCGGGATACAGCGTGAAGTTGAATTTTCATTGTATGGTATGAATATGGGACGTCATTATAGCAGATTTTTTTTATTTAAGCATACATTTTAATATAAAACATATAGAAAGTTGTGTTGAAATATTTCCATCTGTATCCGGGCTAGTTGCCTTCATTGCGGGTATACAGCGCTAATCCCCATAATAATATTTTATAATTAGTATTAGATGATTGTCTCTAAATGAGTCTAAGAGGATGTGCGATTTTTAAATCAATTAGATAATAAGTAGCGCGGCGTTCAGTTCCGCCATTCAACATGCGTTGCGTCGAGAATTTGGCGGAAAGCGGGGAACGCAAGCGCCTTAATATTAATAGAAACTGAGTGCCTTAACACAAGGTTCCCAGCTTCCCTCTGCATACCCTGCTATTTGTACTGGACACAACCTGAAGTTAAAAAAAATAGTTAAATATACTAGACCACGTGATGGCGTGCTGGTAAATGTTTGCAGTTTCGAATTCACGAGGGTAAAATTTATCGTTAAATTATCTAACGAGGCTACCTTGGGAATATATAACTGACAACTTGATAATTTTGAATATCAATTGGGTAAAAATTGTATTTCAAATATTTTGAGTACTATTTATTCCATATAATAGAATAGTAACACAATAATAAATAGTATTATTATAGTATTGAGGCTATTATTGAGGCCAGTCGTGGGGCAGTGGCACAGAGTATGATTGTAAAATCGACTGGTTCTGGGTTCGATCTCCACTCGAGGAGATAAAATTATATTTATATTTTCTTATTTCTTCGCTCTGGTGTCGAGGCAAAACGCGGCGTTGAGTTCCGCCAATCATCATGCAATGCCTCCAGAACTCGGCAGAAAGTCGGGAACGGTGTGTCTTAACACTAGGTTCCCTCTGCCCACCCTGCTGTGACCGGGATACAGCGTGAAGCTGATTTATTTTATTTTTATTATTATACAACTAGTTTGTAGTAGTCAGCATGTTTTGCCCCTGTAATAGACAGGATAGGATTATCGCGTCGTATGTACCAGGTATTACAAAAAAGGTTTAGAGATATTTTAGTCGTATGTATCTAATATATAATCAACTAAAATATGTCTGTCCTCTAAATGTCAATGTCAATTCAATCTGACTGTTTATAAGTAAATGCAATTTTTTTTGAAACGTTGATTAGCGGAACTGAACGCCGCACTTTATCTTGTAACTAGGACAAAATCAAAATAATTTACTCTTTTGGGGATTCCAGCCCACAGCGGTTGCATTTGCAATCAGAGGCTGGACAAAAATATTTTTTTGTTAAAAAAATGTAATAGTCAAAGTCAAATTTTTCATTTATCAAAATGGTTAATGTGAGAAAATTGATGCTTAATTTTTAATAAAAAATGTTTCCTTTCATCTAAATTGTAACATTACGTTCCTTACATTGATTTTCTAGCAATACATTTGTTCACCTTCCTTCCTGTTAGGTGGAGATAAAAAGTGTCAAACCTTTGTCTATTATTTTCCCTACATATTGCTTCCCTCGATTAAGTTAAAAAGCTCCTCAACGTTAAAGTGATTTAGTTATATTTCCCATTTTTTTCCTATTAAATATTACTAGCGACCCGACCGCGGCTATGTTGGATTAAACTAAACGATTATGTCTTTAATTGTCCATATAGTCTTAGTGTTCTAATATATATTTACATTGCATTTATAGTGACGTCAAGTTTGATTTTTTTTTAAATATCTTAGGATACACCATTGTAATTTCCAAATAATTCCTACGTATACATATTTAGAAAACGTATAATAAATAAGTTGAACGTAGCGGGACTCGGACCCGCGCCTCCTGAAGGCGCTAAATATATATTTTTCCTTCCCAAGCGTAGAATAACACTTTAAAAAATATTAAAAATAACCTACATATATTAATATAAATAAGATATAATAATTAGTGAAGCGCAGGGTTACAAATGTGCGACATGCAATGCCTCAAGAATTCAGATACTGAACAAAAAAAAACACCTTCGAAAATATATTTTTATTAATATTTTTATATATAAAGGTGGCCATTGTGAGTGGTTGACTCACTGAAATTTACGTATTAATGTACGTATACTTTCAGTATACGTACATATATTTTACTACAAATAAATAGTCTGTCGTGACACAGCGTCAAATGTTAGTTATACATACGATTCTCACTCAGAGAAATGAGTTGTTTTCGAGGAAATCCTCGCTCTGGTAACGAGACAAAGCGTGGCGTTGTGTTCCACTACTCAATATGTAATCTCTCGATGAAACGTAAAACAAAAGACAGCGTTGGGTTTCGCCACTCAGCCTGCAATGTTATTATATATATTATATACCTGTTATTATATATACTATATCGGTGCGTGGGAAACGGAGTGTCAACACTCCTTTTCCCCTCAGTACTCAGCTATATGCGGGATATGGTGGTATTGTATGTAAATGTATCTAAAATAAACAGAACGAAAAGAAAACCACAGTACAACATTTTGATAGTGCATTCGAAATATTGTATTGTAACTAAGTTCGTAGTGAAAGCTCAAAGCACTTTATCAGCTTAAAAGTGCTAAGTTGTAGAGAGCTTTGTGGTCGAATGTTGCGCTTTCGGCGGATTTGCAGGTGGAAATACATGAAGTAACTTGTTCACGTTGAAATTAAATTAAAATACTGTGTTTTTTGAACAGACCACGGATTGTTTTTGCGTTTTAAGTTGATTAATCTTTGTTTAGGCCATCGTGGGGAGCTAAAATAACATTATAAACACGATGGTTATACATTCCACTCTAACTCGGAGAAATGAATTATTTTCAATATTGCTGCATAGGCTGTGTGCGGCGTTGAGTTCCGCCACTCTTGAAAGTGAAGCCCCTCAGATTCTTAACATATATTATGCCTGCTTGAGTACTCCAGTATTTAGTGTGAAATAGTAAAAAAAACAAAGCCTTACTAGATTTTTCCGTATTTTTGAGAAAAGAGAGAGAAAGAAGTAAGACAGCTTTCCATTGTTCTGAATTTTTGCTTATTTTACATTGAGTGGTGATTATAATAAAGCGTCGCCGTTTACACCAAATGTAAACGAATCAAGATTTTATCAGATTTTGAATCTATTACCGTTGCGCTAAGTTTGTATGTGATATAAGTATTGTGATAAAATATTGCATATTATATAATATAATATATAAATATTGCATATTATATAGATAATATGCAATATGTTTTATATGTTGTATTGATGATATACGTTATATTCTATCTCATAAATTACTTTTAATTATTTTTATTAAATGAAAAGATGGCTATTGCTAATAAAAATGAATTATGAAAGGTGAAGGTCAGTATAAAACCGCAACTTACAATATTCATTGAAACAGAACTCATATTATGTATTAAACAAGTACTAATAAGAAGCGGCTCGCTCGCGGCTTCGCCTGATTGAACTTTACGAATATTTATTTATTTAAGTGTTTGAAAAAAAAATGTATGGGGATATATACTGTTATACATAAATCGTGATTTAAATCGTTTAAAATTTATTTGATTTTACATGCAATAATGTCGTATTTAATAAAAAAAATGCTTTGTTTTAATTCCGGTATAAGAAGTACTTACATGTTGATCCACAACCCCTTGTATCTTTCTCATAACATCATTTCAGCTGTTCCGGACACTATCCCGGACAAATTAAAAGGCAGACAGACAAGATTTAATGTTTTGGTATCGTGTGAATAACTATTTATAGTTCAGAAAAACACGGTTAATTTGAAATCACAGACAGACCCTTCAATTGGTATGTATTGCGCCTTAGTCCATACTATTATTATATTATAAATTCGAAGGTAACTCTGTCTCCCTCTGACGTAATCACGGCCAAACTGCTGATTTGCGATTGTAATAAAATGTTATATTGAGATTCTTGAGGATGATATGTTTATCCCACAATCCTCAACGTTGTCGTTACGGGTACGTTGTTTTAGAAAAGGTTGCCGAAAATGGGCTTCCTGAACGCTTGCGTCGCATGCGTCGCTGGGTCAACCTTATCAGATAAATAAAAACATGTTCTGCATAAACATTATCCTTTAAAAAATTTATTAAAAAGTTCGCGATGATATATGTTTATCTCTAAATGTAGAGCCACATTAACGATTATTATATATATATATATATATATATATATATATATATATATATATATATATATATATATATATATATATATATATATATATATATATATATATATATATATATATATATATATATATATATATATATATATATATATATATATNGGCACGAGGTGTGACTGCAAAACCGACTGGTTGTGGGTTCGATCCCCACTCGAGGAGATGAAATATTTACTTAAATTTATATTTCCATTTCTTCGCTCTGGTGTCGAGGTTGAGCGTGGCGTTGGGTTCTGCCACTCAACACGCAATGCCTCCAGAATTCGGCAGAAAGTGGGGAACGGAGTGTCTTAGCACTAGGTTCCCTCTGCCTACCCTGCTGTGTGCGGGATACAGCGTGAAGCTGATTTAATTTAATTTATTTTTTTATTATTGATGCATTTTCTAAAATTTGGTATTCATCCTTATCAAAATTAATATAATAATCACCTTTGGCATTTCATCTAGATTGAAATTGTACTTTACAGTTCATCATTATAATAAATACTATGGGAGATATCACTGATTGAAATGACCTAGGCCTGAAACCAGTCGTGGCGCAGGGGCATAAAGTGTGACTGTAAAATCGACTGGTTGTGGGTTCGATCCCCACTCGAGGAGATGAAATAATTAATTAAATTTATATTTCCATTTCTTCGCTCTGGTGTCGAGGCAAAGCGCGGCATTCAGTTCTGCCACTTAACACGCAAAGCCTCCAGAATTCGACAGAAAGTAGGGAACGAAGTGTCTTAACACTAGGTTCTCTCAGCCTACCCTGCTGTGGGCGGGATACAGCGTGAAGCTGATTTTTTTTAAATGACCTAGCCTACGAGTCGCACAGTGCGTAAGGGGGCGGTAGCTTTATGGAATGACTGAATGAGCAGACGACGTTGACGGTAGTGTCAATTTTCATATAATACTAATTCATGTTTATAGGGATTGTTAGCTGTTGCTACTATTACATTTTTTTGTTTGGTTCTCTTCGCTTGTTCGAGTAGTCCGCTTAGTCAGATTTTTATTAGTTTTTTTTGGTATGGTTAAGTTACGTTTATTTATATTATTATTTTTTGTTAATTTTAATGAGGCCAGTCGTGGCGCAGGGGCACAAATTGTGACTGTATACGCGACTGGTTGTGGGTTCGATCACCACTCGAGGAAATGATTAAATTTATTTAAATTTATATTTTTATTATATAATATACGAGGAATTATTTCAATTTATATTTCTATTTCTTCGCTCTGGTGTCGACAACGGAGTATCTTCCGGAGTAAGTTCCCTCTACCTACCCTGCTGTGTGTAAATACACACAGCAGGGTAGGTAGAGGGAACGTACTCCGGGACATAATTATATACATCTGTAAATAAATAAGAACACTGAAGCCTGTGTAACCAATATTTTGTAAAGAGAAGTTATAAATTGGAACTATTCGAGCCCTATATTCTTGAACAAGTAATAGAGTACTTTTACTTTACAAAGTTCCTTTGAAGTAAACCAGCTGCTAGATATAGCACAGCATTGTCGGTCGTTTTATTGTATATTTTTATTAGAACAGAAGAGCAGGCTGTGTATGTGAACCTAATGTTAAGAATTTTTGTTTCCCAATTTTTGATGAGCTTAACGCTGCGATTTGTCGTCTTACCAAAGTGAAGTCATGAAATAAAGTTATCCCATCCAAATGAACCCACAACCGTCGCCTTCACTGTCAGACGCCGTGCCGTTGCTCCACGACGGCCTCACGGCAAAATAATCCCTTAAAGAAACATTCTGTTATGATTTTGCTTTTTAATTAATAAATTCTGTTCATTTTTGCTATTTCATTAAAAAAAACCGATCAAAAGCGAGTCGGACTTAGTCGTACCAATTTCAGGTCAACGGGAACTACAACTTTTAAAAGTTGACAACTTTGGGTTGCGGGCATATTCATATGTTGTGAATGAAATGAACCGTATCTATGTATGTAATAGTTTTTATGTGCAATAAATAAACAAATTAATAAATAAATTAAAATTTTCTTTTGTTGGATATTTCTTATTATTTGTTATGCAAGTTCTCACTTCGTGCCAAATTTCATAAATGTAGTTTCACGGGAAGTAGGTACAATATAGGTTTTGATTACGCGCCGAATGCAGGAAAAACTATCTTTAAAGGCTCGAATCTTATGATTGCATCAAAAGCTTGATTTTTCAGTGGTCTAAAGGACCACAGACTTAAATGTTTAATCTCCACGCGATCTCACACACACACAGATACAGACAGACGGACGACAAAATGATCCTATAATGGTTCTTGTGTTTCCTTTTAAGGCTAAGAACCTACATGAGCACATGGAAATGAGTAGCAAGAATCAAGCTTGATTAATGTAATTATAACATTATCTCAGTGGATATTATTTTTTTAGCTACACACTACATCTAAAATAACAGGCAGCCATGATTTTTGAAATATAAAATATTTTTTACAACCTACAAAATAAAATAAACATAACGAGGTCAACGAGGTAAAGATGGCATGACCAAATACTCCATATATAGTATGTATTCCTAGCATCAACAGTACTTTATCGAAATTTATTGAATATTTAGGAGTTTGTATGTAATAGCCATTTAATACCCGAGCCCAATTCTCTAATAAATTCTCACAAGACGCAGTCAGCAAACATCATATTGAGTGGAATAAGATGACATGGTACAAATATATTGGCCTCATGCCAAAGTCCATTGCCAAGTTCAAGTCAGATAATGACCTTTGGAAAATCAATACTTTTATTGCTGAGTTGTTTAAGATTATTCATCTCTTGAGGTTTAGTGGAACTGACTGTATACCTGATGGTTAAAGGTTCGATCCCTTCTGTAATATATTTATAGTTTCCCGCTGTATCCCATATATAGCAAAGTAGACAAAGAAATCCACTGTTGAAACATTCTGTTCCTTATTTTCCGCCCAATGTTTGAGATATTGCGTGCGGAGCGGCGGAACTTAATACCGCGTTATATATTGTTACGGCGGTCTTGTCTTGTTGGCGTTTAGCAAATTATAAATAGTTAGATACATTGAAAAATTTAAAAGAATAAATCTGGGTTATTTTTAACCCGTTCAGTTAAATAAAGCTAGTGAGTTGGATAAGCGGGTTGTTATCATCTGGCTAGTGTCCAAGGCGCGATGCCAAGCTTAGATAATGACCTTCACTTGCCAAATCAATATGGTTTTGTCACGCTATCGATATATACAATGTGCTTGGGAAAATTATTATAAAAATAGACCATTGCGGCGCAGTGATATAGCGTCTGATTGTAAACGCGGCGGTGGGTTTGATTCCAAATCGGAGGAAAGAATTATTTAATACATTTTTTCGCTCTGGTAATCACAAGACAAAGCGTAGCGTTGAGTTTTGCTACTCAAAATGTAATGTCTCAAAAAAATAGTGCATGGGGAACGAAGTATTTTAACACTATTTTCCCTCTATCTATTCAGCTACATGTGAGATACAGTGTAAAGCTGAAAAATAATTACAAAGTATTATTAGCATATGGGTTTTGAGGACTGTCATGGCGCAGAGGACAAGCGAGCGCCTATAAAAGCGACAGGTTGCGGGTTCGATTCCCACTCGAGGAAATTAAATATTTAATATTTTCATTTTCTTGCTATGGCAACGCGGCGAACCGCGACTTTGAGTTCCGCTAGTCAACACAAAATGCCTTCAGATTTCGTCGTAAAGTAGGGAACGGAAGTGTCTTAATGGAGACAGAGTATCGTAACACTAGGTTTTTAAGTTCTCTCTACCTATCCTGTTATGTACGGGATATAACGTGAAGCTAAAATAAAAAAAACATATGAGAGCGACGAGATGCAGTCTAAAAGAGTGATTTGTCACTAAGTTGTCAGTTGCAATGTCAGTAAAAACGCTTTTTGCCCTAGAAGCGAGGCTCTGAATAAATTAAAAACATCTACAGTATTTACAACTACACAAAGGCTATATACACATACAAGATATTTCAAAGAAAAGCTGAAGCCCATTTGAGATGTCCATGAAACGGTGTCAGCTTTAAAATGTTTATGCAAGAGTTTATTTCTAGGCTTGGATATATTTTTTTCATTTATCCATAACTCCAGAACTGTTGTTTTTTTTAGAAAGAAATTGAATGTAGCGGAAATTGAACCCGCGTCTTTTGGAAATCGTACATCAGGTGTGGTTTGAATTTCCGCTATGTTCAAATTATTATATAATACGTTTTCCAAATAAATATAGAATAACCCTTTAAAAATGTAAAATGTTAAACACTCTTTGTATATATAATATAATATATTTTTGAAAGATGGCGTTGCGGCACTCTGTGCATGGAATTTCGTACGGTAACGAATCACCAAAGTTGTAGGTACTATATGTAACCTCAAATTATAGTAGAATAGTGTTTACTACAGTGTCAACTACATATTTATTTTCCCTTTGTGAAAATGTGTACTTTTGTGCCAAATAAAGTGTTTTTGCGGGGAATTTTATTGCACTGCTTTATTCAGAAAAAATCTGCAGCAGAAGCACACAGAATTCTCGTTGAGACAATGCTTTGTCGAATACAACGTGCAGAGACTGGTTTAGGCGCTTCAAAAGTAATGATTTTGACCTTGAAGACAAAGAGCGTTCTGGAGCACCGACAAAATTTGAAGACAGAATTGGAGGCATTGCTTGAAGAAGATCCATGTCAGACGTTAGTAGAGCTCGGGAAAACGTTACAAGTAGATGCGTCAACAGTTTCAAAACGTTTAAAAGCGTTAGGAATGATCCAAAAGCAAGGGCATTGGGTGCCGTATGAGTTGAAGCCGAGAGACGTAGAACGACGTTTTCTCATGTGTGAATTGTTGCTTCAACGGCAAAAGAGAAAAGGTTTTCTGCACCGTATCGTCACTGGGGATGAAAAGTGGATTCACTACGACAATCCAAAGCGAAAAAAATCGTGGGGCATGCCGGGTCACGCATCAACATCGTCGCCAAAACCAAATATCCATGGTTCTAAGCTTCTTCTCTGCATTTGGTGGGATCAGCAGGGCGTAATTTATTATGAGCTGCTTAAACCTAATGAAACTATCACGGGAGCTCGCTATCGACTTCAGTTGATGCGTTTGAGTCGCGCTCTGAAAGAAAAGCGGCCACTATACGAGCAGAGACACGACAAAGTGATTTTATTACATGATAATGCTCGGCCACATGTGGCAAAACCAGTCAAAACTTACCTGGAAACACTTCAATGGGAAGTTCTACCCCACCCGCCGTATTCACCGGACATAGCCCCCTCCGATTACCACTTGTTTCGGTCGATGGCGCACGGTTTAAGCGAGCAGCGCTTCCATTCTTTTGAAGAAGCCGAAAAATGGCTTGATTCCTGGATTGCCTCGAAAGATGAGTCGTTTTTCCGACGGGGGATTCAATTGCTACCAGAGAGATGGGAGAAAGTGGTCTCTAATGATGGACAATACTTTGAGTAATGTCATTGTAAGCATTATATTTTAAATTATTTTTTTAAACAAAAAGAAACAGCGAGAACTTATTCAAAGTCTTAATACGTTTTCCACATAAATATAGAATAACCCTTTAAAAATGTAAAATGTTTGTATATATAATATATATTTAGTACTGCAGCTTTTTACCGCATACCATAGTAGACAAAAGGAACTTATTATTACATTCCGTTCTCCATGTTCGGCCCTATTTTTAAGATATCAAAAACTATTGTAAAATAATATAAAGAAATTAGAGATATTGTGTGATACGAGTTTAATTCAAAATTGAATTTGGTTTAATAAGACCAAAAATATTAATGCCACACTACGGAAAATTTTTGTTTTAGAAATATATAATTTTTTAAACGTAGCTGGATTCATATCCCGCGGCATTTGTAAGCCGTCCTACCACTCATTGGCAAAAACTATGTAAATCTGTAATCTGTAAATTCTAATACGGTTATAAAGACAAAATATAAGTTATCACGATGACGTCAAAATTGAAAGCGGTGAATGTAGTAGTACCACAGCACTAGGTTCTTCTCCGGTTTTTTTGCCACTAGAGGAAAAATCTAAAATTATTGGAAAAACAACACAAACAAGTAGAGTCCACCATGTATGGAACTAGTATCAATTGAATCTCATGCAAGAATACGTGTGAATGTATGTAATAATAAAATTGTGACATTGATATTGAATAGAGTTTCTTTCCGGGTATTCTCAGCAGAACTGCCTTGTAAGTCGATGGAAGCTTTGAATTCGTTCGACGATTCAAAAGTCTATTTAAAAAAAATATATTTTGTGCACAGAAATGAGATATTTAATATTTTGTCCTCACTCTGGTAACGAGGCAAAATGCGGCGTTGAGTTCCGCCACTAAACACGAAATGGTTCCACAATTTGGCTAAAAGTGTGGAACAGAAGTGTCATAACATTAGGTTCTCCCTGCCTACCCTGCTTTGTGCGGGATACTACGTGAAACTAAAAAAGTATATTTAAACAAAGAATATTTTGAACTTAAATTTTTCTACTTTACATGTGCCCAAAGGAAGTTAAAAAACACAAGTAATTGTAAAAAGCCCTGATTAGAAGACAAAATTTTACTTTCACATTCTTTTAATTTAAGCGTGCTGACACACAGAGGGTCTCACTCATTACAGATCACCATAAAGAATTGCGATTCGTATACGAGTATTTGTTCGATTTCAATAATGTCTAGACGGGGTTTTTGACTTGCGAAAGGGATTTTTTTTATCGATTATGTTACTTTTTATGTATATTAAGAATATTAAAATATGTGTTAATTTGAATGTGAGGAGCAAAGGCTGCTTAAAATTAGGGTGGTTGTGAGATCATTCCCATTCGAGGGAGCGAATTAATTTTATTTCTCCTTTCTTCTAGACAAAGCACGGTGCAGAGCTCTACCACTCAACATGCAACGTCTTGATGAAAGAGGAATGGGAAACGAAGTTCCGAGCACTAGTATTTCCTGTCTACCTAGCTATTAGGGAAAATAGCGTGAGGTAAAGTAACTAAAAGGTAACTAAATACTAGTCGTAGATGCCGTTGTAGAGGCATAAGCCGTCGTAGGGGCGTCGTAGCGTTCCTTTACGTAACGTGAGTTTGGTTTCCACTCGAGGGAGTGAAAATTTTAATATTTTTATTTTTTCGCTACGGTAACGAGGCAAAAGGCAGGTTTGAGTTAAACCACTCAACACATCATGACTCAAGAATTTGGTGAAAAATGGAGAGCAGAGTGCCTTAATAACTAGGTTCCCATGTTAAGACACAGAACATCTCAATACTAGACTGAGTATGAGAAACAGAGTGTCCTTACACCACATTATCAGCCCTCTACGCTATTTAGAATTGCTCAGAGATAAAATAATCTATGCATGGTTTTTAAAATCGAGCACATAATTTAATATTTTTAATGAATGGTCATATAGATGGTCCCTAGGCATAGTATAGAAAGTGAAAAATGCTACTTATCAGGAGAGTAATTTAAAGTTTATTTTTTGGATAACTTTTTTATTTATAATATAATTTGAATTTGTTAAAACATTACAGCTTCTGCCAAGATTTTCGAGGAATTGCATATTAAGTGGCAGAAATTAACGCAGGGCTTTTGCTTTGGTGCCAGAGCGAAGAAATGAAACTATGAATTAATAATAATTCATCCCCCCAAGTGGGAATTGAACCTGCAACCTTCGCGTTCAATAGTCACACCCTTGACTTTACCATCAAATAGAAGATATTACTGTATTTCTAGTAAATATAATATAAGTCAGTCTAAGTCAGTACGTTAAGTTTTTGTAAAATCTGTGATATCCTTTGGATAGTGCTCCAGAACAGCTTAAGTAAGCATAGCTTTATTTTAATTCTGGTAAAACCAGTGAACCTATATAAAGATTTTTTCTTTTCAAGATGGCACTTTCTCTTCTTACTTCTACACTTATACTTCTTTTTAATAGATAAAAAATATAGAATATTGGGTTCCTTTTTTAATATTTATTCATTATATTTACTTTGTTACATACTTTTAAAGATGGTCATTAGTAACACTTAATTTATTTAACCTGTATATAATATACATTTTTATCGGTGAGTGCTTTATTATGCACAATTCTAAATATAAAATTGAAAAAATTCGAGTGAAACAGCTGTGAGACGACGCGATCCAGATCCGCGGCGCGGTAGCAGTAAGTCCGCCCTCAATTCGTCGATACAGCGTAAGTTCGCAAAAGTTAATAATCTTCGTTATACACCGTATAGAAAATTTTATTTCGATAACATACGTCTTCAAAAGACGTGTAAGCATGATCTTTTGGATTTTTTGAAAATTACAATTATTTAAAAAATTGCAATTTTTCACTTACAATACTTTACCTAGAGACCGTCGATATGTGGGTTCTATGTTGGTCCATTAAACGTTTTCAACGTTAAGGGCCCTCGTCTGCTCGTATGGAGATCGATTGATCTCACGTGCAAAGATTTTTACTAATTAATCTAAGTATTTTTCTGCTCTAGTTTGTTTTGTAAAAGTTATATAAATGACGGTAATACAGGTCGTCTGTATGCACGTATAGTCCCTATTCATTTTATATAAACGAGTACATACATAACGCTGTCCTCTATAGATGACCAACAAAATATATATATTTTTTGCATCGTAATACTTGTGACTATATTTTAATTTAATCACACAGCTATATTAGACAAAAACATTTAAATAATTTGTCTTAATGTAATAAAGAAGAAAGAAATAAATAATAAATATGTCATCAAGTACGGGTTGCAATTTGAATCCACTACTACCACGCTCAGAATACCTCTCCATTCATTATAGACACTTTGATACAAACGTTAATTGATACATAACGAAGTACTGGATATAAGGAAATGGAAGATAATAATTATACAAATAATGAAGTAGGAGTCTTAGCTTTACATTGTTCCAAATTTGGTAGGGAACATAGGGAGAACTTAGTATTAAGAAGCTTCGTTTTATATAATTTACTAAATTATAAATATACATCCCAGGAATGCGTGGATATTAATTTTTTAATTGTATGATTGTATTTGATTTAGATCAAAAAGCTGCAATATTTAACTTTTAATTTTCGAGAATTTTATGGACAAGCAAACAAGCTTGCATACACTTATGGAATTTGTCAAACATGATAGGAAACCCTACATAGATTATCATACTCAAATTTTATCCAATTTCAACAATATTACGACTTAAATAATTGTTCTTGAAATTGGTTAAAAAAGCCTAAAAGTTTCTAAATTTTTTAGAGTTTTTAGTCGTTAGTCGATTCTCTGACTCTCAATCTTCACCCAGATCTAAGGACAGCAAGATCCACTCAACGTCAAACGGATATTTGGAGTTTAATTAAAGGCATTCCTATTATTCCCTCCTGTATAATTATACGGTAGACGACGTGTATTTTATACGTATGGTATCACATACGGTATTTGGATATTTTTTGAATGGTCAACATCTTGAAAACGTGCTATATGGGATTAAAATAATTGAAAATCACCTTCTCTATTACCTGTATTAGTTTGTCTTTCAATCTACCAGCCTGTATATTGTATAATTACTTAAATGAATTTTAAGAATTCATTATTAAGACCCTCCGTTTCCAACTTTCCGCCCAAATATTCTAGAAATTACGTGTTATTACCAAATGAACAAAAAGGGAGGAAACAAAAGTAATTAATTCCTCTAAGTCGAATTTGAACATACGATCGTCGCTGCACCACTATGGGCACGTCTTTCACCACAATATGAAGATTAACATAAAATATGTTGATACTTAACAGAATTATACAAGGTATATTAATCATAAACGGCCAAGACGAAGTATCGTTTATAATAAGTATAATTTATTTAATGGTTGAACCCGCAACCATCTTCTCTATGTCAAAATCATCTCAATATAGTTCATTATGTATTAATATTTAATTTGCAAGATTGAATAACAAAGCAACCAAAAGTCTAGTTATCATGGTTGTGGTATAACTTTAATAGACTACGAATAATGAAGGGACTAAAACACTTTGGGTTAAGTTAGAAATTGTTTATTAAAAGCTTTTTAAAACTCTAGTCAAAGTGGCATCACATTGTCTGTATAATTGTAAGTACTATTAAAAAAAACTTGTAATATATGTCAATTAAAATGAGTTAGATAACTATTCACCAAAAACTATTATACTGTAACGAATTTGATAAAATATCAACTTTGTGCTTGGGTCGCTTTTTTTTGAAGAGCGAAGAAATGAAAATAGTTCATTCTCCCGAATGGGAATTGTACTCACATTAGGAGCATTTACAGTGCCGCTGTCAATCTACAGCCATGATAATTTTGGATCAATATTCAACTCAATTAATAATATAAATTCAAACATACAAATTATATTATTATAAAACATACAAATATCTTATACGTCGACACCTAAAAAACAGTAAATACGTATAAATAGTTATAGACTGAGATCCCAAGCCCCCCAGACCTACATAATTTTAGCAAAGCTGAAATTTTGTGGATTAATAGTCTAATATGTACTTAAGATAGTATGCGTACTTACTAACTTCAAAGTGTGGCCCTTTCAGAGGTAGCGCTTAAAGTACACGCTCACCTACGTTAATGTAGAAACACTCGTATTTAAATATAATATATTTTAAAAATAGTGTGTGTTTGTGGCGGTCGTGGTTCAGGGACACAAGGATGTGACTGTTATGCGACGGTTGTGGGTTCGATCTCCATTCGAGGAAACGTGATGCTGATTTGATTTGATTTGATTTGATTTAAAAATAATGTAAAAAATGTAGATTTATTACTACCAGACCCTTTACGTGGGTATTTACTCTTGCCAGACGCCCTAAATGTTGTTTAAAATTATTAGATTAATAGTCTTCCAAAATTCAGCTTTGCTAAATTAACGTAAGTCTGAGGGCCCTGGGATCTTGCTATTAACTTTTATTAGAACCTCTCCCCTAGTAACTCATGATGCGAGACATATGGAGGGGTCCATATAGCTTGCGTCTTGAGTGTCTAAGGTAATTCTGACCAAAGGGCTGATATCAAAACAATTTATTGTGATGTTAAATAGCCTATAGCTATCTTCGAGAAATGTACTATGGATAGTCTATAAACGAAATATTTTTCATTTTGAACCAGTAGTTCCTGAGATTAGCGTGTTCAAACGAACATACTCTTGAGCTTTTCTTTATAATATGAGTATAGAAATGGATAAATGCATACTGCTTATACATATGAATGATAGGATGCCACAGACATGCGAGATTGATTTTAGAGTGGAAATTTTCCCTTTAGAATATACGACGGCGTGAAAAGAATCTCTATGTACTCGTATTACTGAAACCGAGAAATGTTCTCAAGTTATACGCTGTGCAACGAGTGTCACGTTTTTAATATCAACTGAGTACCGAAAAACCACATATTGTTGTTGATATATTATTCTTATTCTCTTTTATCTTCACGCTTTATCCAGCGCATAACAGAGTACACAAAGGAAACCTGGGAATTTAGTGTATTTACACTCCGTTTCTATTAAAACACTTCCGTTTCCCAATTGCCGCTGAATATTTGCTGCATTACGTGATGAGTGGCGGAACTCAACGTCTATGAGGCATTGAGTTCAAATAAATTACCTTACCTTACTAACGCTATATAAAGTAAAGTTGTGGCGCAGTGGCATAAGCGTGCGATCATTAGCGCGGAGTTGAATTCCGCCATTCAACACACAATGCCTCCAGAACTCGGCGGAAAGTGAGGAATGGAGTGTTTTAACACTAGGTTCCCTCTGCCTACCTGCTGCTGAGTGCGGGATACAACGTGAAGCTGATTTATTTGATTTATGTTACTATAAAGTTTATAACAACAAAAGCTAACGATATTTGATTATCACATATTAATTATTCAGAATATTATGATACTACCTCAAAGCTATTCAGCTTTGTAAATAATTACGGACAAAGCATTTAATAAAATGTATATATACATTAAAACCGAAATCTATAGCTAAACTGTCTTATAGCTAAACTATCTTATATGATATTTTAATAATCCTTGAAATGTACCACACTAAGGAGCAGCAGGGCTTGGCCGGTATTCATAAGACAAAAACAAGAGTTCGAGTCTGGTTACGCTCAAAATTTTATACTTTTCTTAAAATATGATATGATTATTTTAACAATTTTAAAGTATTTATACATTTTATAAAGACTGTATATGAGGAAATGCGGAAAGGCGTGTTGCCGCCGTTAACAGGGTTAATGGTGCCTTAGCTGTATTGATGAGACGGCGACACGCCAGCACAGCAGCACGTTTGGTGTTTGTACCAATGCTGTGTTGGTACCGACGCTGTCATATGGCAGCGAAACGTGGGTATTACAGAAGAAGAATGAAAGAAAGGTGAATGCCGTGGAGATGCGATCTCTTCGTGGAATATGCGGAGTCAGCTTAGGTGATCAAAAGTGAGTGGTAAGAAAGGTAGGGGGCGATCTCGGTTTACCTTCGAAAACACAGTGTCAAAGATACTGGAGGAAGATACAGCGTGAAGTTAAGCAAGTAAATAAGTTGATTAAATATGTTACCATAAAAATATCTTCAAATGAAGAATAACTTAAAAAAATGTATTTAACAAGTAAAATAAAAAAAAAAATTCTAACAAAAGTGTTATTTCATCAGACTCCCAAGCCATAAAAGAGATTTCGCTCTTAAACAAATTACCTTACTTTACTAACACCCGATGGCGATAACGCATACCCTCTTTATTCGCACTTGGATAATCTTGAACATAATAAATCTTGTCCCTTTCCGCTCTACCGATGACAAATTATTAAATTTTTCAACGTAAATTAGACTCTACACGCCTGAAAGTACAGTTCAAAATACTTTGTCTTTTCAAAGCGAAATTAGCTAATTTTTTCCTTTGTGAACCCTAAAAATGTAATTTCACGGTCACAGTCGATAGCAGATGTTTACCGACTTTGTTAATAAAGTATTTTGTATTTACTTTTTCATTAGGTGTCAGTTGTTATAAGCAATTCGTTATATTTCCTTATTTACAAATATTATTTTTGGGGCGGTCGTGGTGCCACTAGCATGCGATTGTAATCATGACAGTTTTGGGGTCGATTCCCACACGGAGGAATGAAAGGGCGAAGAAATGGAAATATAAATTTAAGTATAATAAATATTTAATTACGGAGGAATGACATATTAAATATTTTATTATTTTCCCTCTAGTAAAGAGGCAAAGCGCGGCGTTGAGTCGGCGTTTCCACCACATAACTCGCAATGCCTCTGGGTTTTATCTATTGCATTTGCCTATCCTGCTATGTGCGGGATACAGCGTGAAGATTAAAAAAAACATGTTGAGTCCGTCATGGTGCAGCGGGGTATAGTCGGATGGTGAACGTTTTTTTACTGCTCTGGTATATAAAGCGTGTCGTTGAGTTTCGCCATTCAAGAAAATTGGGCAAAATAAAAACTAAAAAAGTCGGACTCGCCTATCGAGTTTTTTTTTGAGCGGTTTTGGAGAGACCATTTATTCCGCCACTTAATACGCAATACCTCCAGAACTCGGCGGAAAGTGGGGACCTAGGTTCTCTCTGCCTACACTGCTGTGTGTAGGATACAGCTGATTTAATATTTTAATTAGTACTACCTGTAAATGCTAGCTGCTAAATTACATAACCTGAAGTACTCCATTAATTTTGATTACCTTAATAATGTCGAAATACGCATTTTTTTACTATTTAAGGTAATTATTTTTTTAGGATTTAACCACTACTTAGTTTTCAGATTTTTTCCGGACTAGTACTACCTGTAAATATTAGCTGCCAAATCTCATAATTCTAGGTCAACCGGAAGTACCCTATGAATTTTGATTCCATTAATAGTGTAGAAATACGTGTTTTTTACGATATAATCGGCCACATTTTTTTTAAATAAATGTAGAAATATTTTTTATTTCAGCAAATCATGAGACCGTAGATCTGAATATATATTTTGTATGTCAATTAGATATCTCTAAGCGTTCCTGAGATAAAGGCTCTTGACAGACAGACAGATAGACAGACGGACAACAAAGTGATCTTATAAGGGTGTCTTTTTTCCTTAAAAGATACGGAACCCTAAAAATATGCTGATATGATTTTTAAGTGTCGTTTCATATATGTGTGAGTGACATAATATATGAGAATATATAAATACCTACTTTATTATTTTTATTTTAGTCTTGCGAGTAAGAAATCATCAGGAGATCGAACTGACAACCATCGCTGCGCCCACTACCACCGCTCCATGAATTTATAAAGTTAAAATTTCAATATACAAACGGGAATTGAATTTTTCACATTTCATTTCATTGGATTTGAATGAGTCTTTTCTTTTTAGAAGAGAAAAAAAAATGGCCGCGTCGTGGTGCAATTGGAACGTTTCTGATTTTTTTTATACTCCTTTTTTTGTATGTATGGACGTGTATTTATGTGAATTAAAAATTAATTTAATCAGCTTCACGCTGTATCCCGCACACAGCAGAGTAGGCAGAAGTAACCTAGTATTAAGACACTCCGTTTCCTACTTTCCGCCAAATTCTGGAGATATTGCAACTCAACGCCGTTACTCGACACCAGAGCGAAGAAATGAAAATATAAATTTAAATAAATATTATGTAAGAATGTTAAACATAAAATTTTCTCAGAAATATTAGTATTTTGTGATTTTTATTTTGCTGCTTAAACATTAAAAAGGCAGTTGTCTGTTATTATATTGGGTAAATATCGATCGATATCATTAACAGTAATCTATGGGTATGGGATACTCAGTATCCACCAGTATCCTCAGTACCTATCGATTTCATGCCATTAATGTTTAGCGATATTCGCTGGTTCATCAGAAATTAGAAAAGAACGAAAGGATAGTAAGAAGTAATGTTTAAAGAAGAAGATGTACAAAGAAACAAAAAAACTTAACTAACTTAACTTAACTTAGCTTCTCGCTTTATCCCTTGCGGGGTAGTCAGAGAGAACGGAGCGCCAAGCGCTACGGTCTCTACATACCTCTTTCGCCTCGTCCACTGTCATCAACCTCTTCATACATGCCCTTCGGGGGGTCCTCATGCTTTTTACGTGACCTTCCTCCAGTATCTTTGATACTGTGTTTTCGAAGGTCAACCGAGNCATCACATCTAATAATTCATTCATCTTTTCTTCCATCCCTCCTCTTACATTCCACGTAGCTATTTGTAGCTCCGTCCTCCACCTCCCGCCGTTTCGGACATGGCGTGTTGGGTGGCGGTCCCCAACGCCGCATTCGTCGCCACTTGACACACCAGCGGGGACGCACTGGTGCGCGTCGCCTTGGGGGGACGCCCTAAGGGCTAAGGCCCGTAAGGGCTGGCAGGGGTCGCTGCGAGCAAGCCTTCCATCTTGGACCCCCAAGAAACAAAAAAAAAACATGAATTACCAACTGATAGTAATAATAACAAATCCTAAATGTAATAAAACTAGCTTTTATTCGCGGCTTCGCCCGTTAGGTCGAATATGAATTAACATTAATGGTCTTTCCAATATAAAACGATTTTTTTCCGAACCAGTACTTTCTTCTTTAGATTAGCTAGTTGAACTAAGCAAACTCTTGAGTTTTACAATGTTAGTATAGATATCTGGGAACCTATATAAAACTTAACTCAGGTAATAATATAGACTGGGATAGTTTATGAATCTTAGTTTCAAAATCGATTAAGTTTCTCTTGACTACACCAAACTGGCTCTAACTTCGGCTTCATACAAGTTTAGATGATCCAATACAAATGAAGTTAGGACGTTAAGTATGTTTGTACGTGACTTGTGTTCATTTTTCTTTGATATTTATTGTATGATACATTACTATTATGTATTAACTTTCTGCGGCTAATTCAACGTCACGTTACTAGAGGTAGGAAATGAACATATTAAATATTTCATTCCCCTCAGTGAGAATCAAACCTATGACCGTCGCGTGTACGGTCGCACACTTATGTCTGAAGCTCTTAGCTTATTGTAAGTTAATAAATAACGGTTATATAAACGATTCCTAGTCCAAAATGTTTGTTACATTTAATTACTAAATATACATATACAAATAATTATATAAGGAGGTCAACGTGGGTCAGCTTGCAAACACGGTAATAGTGAGTTTAATCCCCATTTGGGGGAACGAATTATTTTGATTAGGGAATTATATTGATTAAGAGTATTTTAATTGCAATTTTTTTCAGTATCCTTACGTGGTAGCTGTAAAAAGAAGAAACTATTTGGAATTCCATGGATCCACCATGCGCATACGACGATGCTCTTCTCGTTACAGCGTGAGCATCTCAGAGCAGTGCTTGGATCATGCCACTCGAGTTCAAGGGATTACAGTTCTTATGTAGAAATATCGTTCTTTGAGCTTCATAATTTTCTTATATTCCAATATAAATTTTTATTTTTTTCTCTTATTTATATCTAACATATAAGCTAATAATTAATGGCTATTTCCTGTCTTTCATGTATTTTCTAGGAATTATTTGATGATAGGGGAAGAGCTTTCGCTATTATACCTTCCGCTCCCACTTCTACCGCGTACAAATTAATTCTAAATCTACTCCTAAAAAATCTAATTACATTTAAACTTAACTGGCCAAGAGTGAGTCATATTCGCCCACCGAGGCTTCCGTACCAATGTCAGAATTTAGGTCAACTTATTCACAAATTTATGTTTACATATGCAGTCATCCTGTATTAAATGAACTACGAATATAAGTTTGTATAATAATAATTTTTTCCCATGAAATATTTATAAATTTTGATTTTTCATTTTTTTCCTTTATTTGTATTGTAAGTTTTGACTTTGTACTAAAATTCATAACTGTACGTCGACGGGAAGTTATATATAATATATTCCTATATGTTTTTATTTCGCAACGAATTTCACACAAAATGCAGCAAAAGCGATGCATAAATACTCGTTCTTTCGATTGAATCTGGTGATTGCGTTGGTTTAGAAGCTCGATTTTTTTCGTTTCTTTTTTTGCTTCAAGGGCCCATAGATTTATATATCTGATATAGATTTCAGCTTGATACGTCTTCGGGATAAACGGTCTTGACAGACGGACACGCGGCCAACAAAGTGGTTCTATAAGGGTTCCGTTTTTAACTTTTGCGATACTGAACCCTAAAAATGTGTAAAATATTTTTTAAATAAGTAAATTTTTCCTTAAACCTCTACTTAAGTATCATATACATTTTGTATGAAGAGAGCTGTTTAAAACAGAGTTTATAAGAGTCTTAACGAAGTATTGTATACTTTTAATACTTTTTTCAGTTCTCGCCTCGCGCATTACTTGTTTTTCTTTATTCTTTTTCTTCTTCAAGTATTTTACTTATTAAAAACTTAAGTCGCATGAGTTTTTGCTTTTTTCTGTGGTTTTTACTAAAGATGGTCTCTTTAATGAAATAAATTGATTTTATTGGTAGTATGTTTTTATTTCATTTTTTTAGCTTCACGCTATATCCCGATCTCCTCCTGATCGTTTCGCTTACCAACTAAATGCACAAGTAGGTCCTCACTAAACAAAGTTTAATATCTAAAAATTATGCGGAAAGTGGATGAATGGAGTACGGAAATGAAGGGTTGTTTCCGCTTCCTTCGAAAAATACAGTAAATAAGTAAATATCTCACGTTAAATATTATAAATTAAAGCTTAAAGAAAGAAAGACTTCAAATGTGAGAAAAGTGGAGTGTCATGATACTCAGTTCCCTCTGCCTACCCTATATCTACTATATACGTGATAAAACGTGAACCTGAAAAACAAAATACAATATATTTTTTGAGAAATATATTGTATTTTCATACATATGTCCATTCAATCAATTTACACGTACATAATTTTCTTAAAGCTTCTCGTATAATAGCAAATTCGGCATTCTCTTGACCTTAGGCGAGTTGAACACACTGACCTTGACGTTAATTCGGTTAACCTAAAGTTCCCGCTTCAACGCTAATTTCATTTGTTCTTACGATTTAAATATATTTTCTTTTACCGTGTCAATGTATGAGGATTTGGTATTGAAATAGTTTTTTTCATAATAAAGGCTTTTTCGTTTTAGATATTTACAAGCTTTTGCCTTTAACTTTTTATCAAATTCAAGTAGCGATAATTCTTGTTTTATTGCCCTTTAGAAGACGGTTTAATTTTAGAAAAACCAACTGGCGGGACTTTTCTGAGTACGTGTAATCTAAGCTGATAAATGTTTGTGGATATTATTTGGAAATCAGCACGTAAGCACATATCTCGTGGTTGTCGGTACTTGTATATCCCGGGCCTTGTCTGCTGAGCTGCTTTCTACTTATTTATCCAATTGGTGTAGACCAAGACCCTTTTTCTGAGGAGACCATACTGACTGGAGAGGATCTTATGCAGACAATTGCTGAAAGCCGTTGAAATCTCCCATTGACATGACTCACAACAGCAAGAAGGCATGGAACACCATTAAAAAACTAACTTACAAACCGCCAAATGCAACAAACACTGATCAAGTAACTGCCAACCAAGTTGCCCATCAGCTTCTTTTAAATGGAAAGCCACTCCACCGCCTATCCAGAGAACTAAAGCCGCACAATTCACCTATAAACAATGACGATGCCATCAGCAAACTTATTGTACTAGCCGAAATAGTAACATGTATTAAATAGAATTAAACAAGGTCTACCCTCTTGCTGGTATGTTCTGTGGAAAAATTGCGTCAAGAAAAAGATCCTCGGCATCCATTCTATGGCTACACTGTACCTCACAAATCAATTAACATCATGAATCACTATTCTAATAAAATCTTAATATACGTATTATAGCGTAACAAGTACCTTCAGAAAGATTACACACAAACATCTTGGAGGGTTCAAAGATGACTGTAAAGCTGCGGTCTGGTCGGAATTCACGGTATAAGGGCGGGGTGTTGCCCTTCCTCTTTCTTCCTTTTATTATAACTACTTCGCAGTTATAGTGGAGAGCAAGATAGGACGCGCTCTTGGCTTTTCCTCGGAAGAGCTTCGAGTTATGACAATGTTATATTGTCGAGTTTCAGTTATTTGAATAAACTTCTGATGGCAAATATCTTATAAAGCGATATCTTCTAATGACATATTATAAATAAAATTCTTAACACTATTATCTCTGAATCTCTAAAAGATTTTGGGTTCTTCACGAGCACAACTATAAACAGTTCTAACCACTAGACCCATCATGAGCCAAGGCATTATTTATTAAATAATATTTTCAAAGGAATTTGGGATATCAGTTACAGACTGTAAACGTGATATGTTATGGTTTCAATACCCATTTGAGGAATTTTTTTTTACCACGATCTGGTAACGAGGCAAAGCTTTACGTTGAGTTCTATCACTCAACTTCAACTTTTCTTCATCGAAAAGTAGAAAACGAAAGTGTCTTAATGGGAATGTAGTGTCTAAATATTAGGTTGCCAGATTTCCTCTGTCTAACCTTCTATGTCCCGTATATAGAAAGCAAAAAAAAAACTATACTAGTATAGTATAGACGTATAGATTCATTAAGAATTGATTTTTATATATCCTATATGGCACAATTAACGTTCTGATAAGTAGCATTTTGTGGATTTTCTTGCATGTTAATCTAATTTATAGTTCTTGAAACTCACACGATTCTGTGATAATGGTCGTAACTTCTTAATATCGATCAATTTTTTCTACATTCATAGGTAATATTTTTTCAACTTCAAGCTTTATCTCGTATTTCTATATGGGTATGCAAAGAAAATATAATGTTACGAAACTTTATTTTCCATTCTCCTTCATAATTTAAGACATTATGAGTGGAGTGGCGGAACTCAACACTGCAATTAGTCTTCCTAGAATAGAAAATTAAAAATTATCCATTCCCCTGAGTGAAAATCGAACCCACAGCTATCATTTATACACTTCATTACACGCACACTCTGTCCTAAAGACATCTTTGAGTATGTATAAAAAATGCATAAATTAATATTTAAAACACATTTCTTATCGCCATATCTTATATATTCTTATCGCTTTTCCATTTAGTAAAGTTTAACAAGCGTTATATCTAAATTAATCTGGTAATTAGGAAAAATGTGTTTTTAAGTAAAACTTTGAACAACAACGTAAGGTGTAAGGTCACGTCAAGGGCATAGCGTGCGAGGTCAAAGCTTGTTCCTGTTGACTATTTCAGTACTACTATAAATAGGTGTTGTAGTGTTAAGTTATAAAAATATCTTATTATTTTTATAGGGAAAGAGAGAGTAAGAGAGTAGTGACACTTTTTTACTCTCTCCTCACCTCTACGCGATTTTAACAAAAATGTTCTTCACAGACAGACAGAAGGTCAACAAAAAAATTCTGATCATTCTGAGGGTTTCTATTTTTGTTTAAAGTAAAAAATAGAAAAAAAACAAACGATACGATATTAAAAATCATTAAGCCGTCACATATTTTAGCTAGAATTATAAAATGAATAAAAACACATTTCATTTATATACTATTACATTCTGAAAACATTAGGTGAGTTTTTCCTTTTTTTGAGTCATTATATTGCAATTTGCTTAAAAGTTACGTGTTTGTTGCTGAATGATAACGTGAGCATGAGGTTCTTCCAAGGTTCCCTTTATTCAATGCCAAATGAAGGGTTAAAATGGAATTTTTATTTCATGATCATTTTGAGGCCGTCATGGCGCAGGGGCACAAGCGTGTGACGCGACGGTTGCCACTCGGGGTAATGAATTATTATTTATTAATATTTTAAGGAAAAGCGCGGCGTTGAGTTCTGCCACTCAATACGCAATTCCTCCAGAATTCGACAGAAAGTAGGGAACGGAGTATCTTAACACTAGGTTCCCTCTGCCTACCCTGCTGTGTGTGGCATACAGTGTGAAGCTGATTTTTTTTTATTTTAGTTTCTTTGCTGTGGAATCGAGGTTAACGCGCGGCGTTGAGTTCCGCCACTCAACGCGCAATATCTCGAA
Source organism: Heliconius hermathena (assembly GCA_013403705.1). Lineage (NCBI taxonomy): Eukaryota > Metazoa > Arthropoda > Insecta > Lepidoptera > Nymphalidae > Heliconius > Heliconius hermathena. The sequence continues at coordinate 407,832 of JAAIXJ010000134.1, forward strand.
AATTGGGTGAAAAGTTACACCGTGAAGCTATAATAAAAATAAAATAAAATGTAGATAGTATGATGGACCTAACTATATTTTTTATATTTTCAACAACTTTTTAAGGTAAAATCAACAAAATCTAAAGGAGCTATAAAGCCAGCGAACGTGAGTAATGATGACAAGAAAATACGATTTCACCGTCACGTATTAAGCGCACTACCTAAAACGACCATTACTCAAAAGTTATTTTGTTCAAGTTCAGTTTTCTGCCTTACAGTGTTCAGTTATTGCTGTTATTATAGTAATATTAAAGATCGAGTGAAAGATAAGTTATGTGGAACGTTTTAGTAAATATGTATTCCTAGCAGTTGTTGTAAGGAAAGATAGAATAGAATAGAATAAACTTTATTGCACACATAAAAGAAATAAGTATATAAAATGAACAACATAAATAAAAAAAAATCAAAAAACACGTATGCAAAGGCAGTCTTATCGCTTTAAGCAATCTCTACCAGACAACCTTTGAAACATTACGGATAAGTTGTAATGAGGAAAAGGGGGATACCCCTTTTCCTCATTACGTCTCGGTGCAAATTTTTTAATGAAATTAAATATATAATATATAATAAAATAAATTGATAATATAGGACAAACTTATATAAAATATGTTTAATGTTTATATATTATACACATACATACATACATATATTGAAAAACAATATATACTTACACATATATACATATATACTTAAACGTGTGTAAAAATATATACATAATATTAAATAGATAAGGATAAACTGCTATTCTAACTTAAATAAGTATTGTTTTAGACGTTTTTTAAAAGTGTAAAGGGATTTGGAATGTCGAACTTCTGTAGGAAATTCATTCCAAAGAATCGCAGATTTCACAGTAAAAGACTTGGAATAAAATAAGGTATGGAAAGTTGGTAATTTAAAGAGATTATCACAACGGGATCTAAGGTAGAGGCGAAGAAGTGAATCGGAACATAAGAAATAGATAGAATCGATCTTTTAAATATAAGGGAAAGAGAGAGAGAGTTGTAGAGGATGGAATTGCGGAGAGTCAGCATGTGGAAATTTCGGCGATATCGGATAGGACGCCATCATCAGAAACATGATGAAATTTATGTAAACGGAAGATAAATGTAATACAAAGATTCTGTAAACGGTCTAGTTTATTTAATTGTTCCTCAGATAAGTCCGGGTAACACGAGTCAGCGTAATCTAAAATTGGTAACAGTAGTAAATGAGCTAGAGTAGTTTTGGTCTTTATAGGTAGGAAATATTTCCATGGTTTGAGCGATCCGATCGTGGCAAATAATTTACGGCTAACCTCAGCTATTTGTACTGACCAAGATAGGGAATTGTCTATAGTAATGCCAAGGTTCTTTATAGATGGACTCAGGCTCAAATCGACGCCGTCAAACTGGATAGTAGGGAGGCTATTCTGGTCAAGTTTTTTTAGTTGCTTAGAGCTACTAATAATACCTATACTACCACCTACTACTAATAATACCAACTACTAACATATTCAAAAACTTAACGAAGAAGCAAATCTTCGTTAAGTTTTTGAATAACCTCACTAATATCATCCAACGGGGCTAAGTAAATTTGAAGGTCGTCAGCATATATTATAGATGAAAGGAAGAGGATATGTTTTGGGAAATTGAATTAATAAAAATGGAGAAAAAGAGAGGAGAGAGGACACCACCTTGGGGAACACCAGCGGAAGGAGAGCAAAAGGAAAATGACTTGTCACTGGCTTGAACGTACTATTACCGATCATATAAATAGCTTCTCAACTACTCAGTGGCTTCAGGAGAGATATTTATTGAACGCAGAACAGCAACTAAGAGATCAGTATCAACGGTATTAAAGGCGTTACTAAAGTCCAGCAAAGCAATGACAGTAAGATTTTGTTTGTCCATATTAAATCTGATATCGTCACAAACTTTAATCAAAGTAGTGATTGTACTATGGCCGTTACGGAATCCAAACTGGAACTCGGATAATATATGATTGTCTAACAGATATTTAGATATAGTTGCTGAAAAACAATACGCTCCAAGACCTTTGACAAGAAATTAAGTATAGAGATAGGACGGTAGTGGGAGAAGGTTTTTGGGTCTTTGGTTTCGGGTATGGGAATAATGCGGGCAATACACCACATACTGGGAAAAGTGTTACGGGAAATAGAAAAATTTAAAATATAGGTAATGACTGGTGCTAAAACTTCCAAGGGCAAAATAATCATTTTGCGGTTGATGCCATCATAACCAGAGGCATCAGATTTGATGGCTAGGATACTGTTTCATACCTGGGATGGGGAAATAGGAGCAAAGTTAAAAGGAACGATTGTGGGAGACGGCAAGGAGTTGATATAATTCAATGTATTTGCCTTAATTCTGTTGTCCATAGGTGTTATCGAGGCAAAGTGTTTATATAAGGCATCAACGTCTAGATTGCAATTCAAATCCTTAAGTTGACGGCCAATGCCTAGCGATTCCGGAAATTTCCATAACTTACGTGGGCTTAAGTTTTGTAAGCTCAGATCAATGTAATTACGTTGCGCATCCCTGAAAACTCTGTTACATCGGTTACGCAAGCTCTTATACCTTAAAAGATTACGATCAGTGGGATTATGCTTTTTATTTGGATTTCGCCACATTTCTTTTAGTCATCAGTGCCTTAATATCTGGCGTAAGCCATGGAGCGGGTAAGTATACGGGTTAGTGAAATATGTTGAATGATGAGGAAGTCTGGGATTCGATTCTCTTACTAAGGCGCGGAAAGTAAAACAGCGAAATCTCTCTTATCTTATTTTTCTTAAAAATCAGAGTCTATCTAAAATTATTATGAGTTTATTTTTAGACCGGTCGTGGCGCAGCGGCACGAGGTGTGACTGCAAAATCGACTGGTTGTGGGTTCGATCCCCACTCGAGGAGATGAAATATTTACTTAAATTTATATTTCCATTTCTTCGCTCTGGTGTCGAGGTTAAGCGCGGCGTTGAGTTCTGCCACTCAACACGCAATGCCTCCAGAATTCGGCAGAAAGTGGGGAACGGAGTGTCTTAACATTAGGTTCCCTCTGCCTACCCTGCTGTGTGCGGGATACAGCGTGAAGCTAATTTAATTTTTTAATTTAATTTAATTTTTATTTTTAGAACCACGGACGAATTCACCACGTACAACTAAAAGCTACACTTCGCTCTAATGTCGAGGCAAAGCGCGGCGTTGCCTCATGTTTTATAAAGCTGAGCTTATTTGGTTGAGTTAATCTCAAGAAGTACTGGTTTTAAAAAAAAATAATTAAAAAAAATTTGGGATAGTCAATTTATTGAGGAAGGCTGTTATCACACATACATACGTAAAATGTTTCGACACTGCGGTCAGAGCACTTAGAATGTGTCATACACAACTCTTATGTTTCTATTCGACCGCGGGTGTGAAACCGCCATAAAAGCTAAATGTAGCGCTAGCTGTATTAGCTATAGTATATTTTTTTTAGCTTCACATAGCAGGGTACGCAGAGGAAACCTGGAAATCTAATGTTAAGACTCTCCGTTCCCAATCAGACACTTCCGTTCCACACTTTCTACCGATTTATTGCGTGAGGAGGAGGTATTGCGTGTTTGCCTTGTTACCAGAGCAAAGAAATAAAAATATAAAAAAAACATGCCCTCGAGTAGGAACCGAACCCACAATCGTTGCGTTTACATTCCCACGTTTTTTCCCCTGACCACAATAATATAAAGAGAATATTTACGTTACTATTAGCTTAATCCTAACATAAATTAGATTTTGTATGTACGTTACATTTACTTAGTAATTTACATTTTTCATATAGATAAATAACTTCGACAAAAGTACTATTGTATAAACATTTTCTCAAGAGACGACTTCATATACGTCTGATACAATTGAGCAACGCTCGGGGGAGAATGTTCTAAGAAATACCGAATTTCATGTTTTTTCTCTTCGAAACATTTGTTCATTTTGTTTACAAATCTAAGTATTATCTCTATCTTGTAACCTTTATCTTTTATTTTCTAAAAGTATAAGTTTGAGGATTGATGGGACTAAGTTTGATGTTTGCGTAGTGCATATTTTTTTGTATTTACAATTTTTGACCGAGTTTCAGCGCTATTTAAGACTAGATGCTATAAAATAGCAAGTGAGTTGATACAAATAATATTATTAAATTTTCGAAATATATTCATATATTGTCCTATCATTTTTTATTTCTTATACTCGCGTATTACCTGTATTAGATATAAATTATATAAAAAAATTACAAATGTTGAACGTTTTCCGCTTGAGGAAATGAATATTTTTTATTTCCTTACTCTGACAATAAGACATAACACAGAGTTCAGTTCCCCCACCCAACACATAATGTTTCGAAAATTGACCGAAGAAGTGTTAACAATCCGTTACCTTTGCCTATACTTCTATGAGCGGGATACAGCGAGAAGTTAAACAAAAAAAAACTAATCNCGCTAGTTATAATTAAAAATAATATAATAAAGTTGAAATTTTTTTTAGTCCCATCCGTTTCTGTAGAGCCTGGATAATACGTTCCCAGATTATAAGCTTTGAGTCATAAAGTGACTATAAAGAAATAATATTGCTTTATCCCGTCATAAAACAAAGTATATTTGAGAAAATATCGTAAAATTATATACTGTGGGCCCTTGTAAATTATTTTATGTACTTACACTATATTTATATTTCTGACTCTAAATATAGCATACAGCAGAGTAGTGTTAAAATACTCCGTTCGCTACATTCTGTCTGTTACTTGTAATAGTAAAAATAATTCATTCTCCTAAACGGAAATCGAACCCAAAACCGTCGTTTAAAGTCAAACATTGTGCCCATGCGTCACAATCGCCTCAAATGTATGTATATAAGTATATAAAATTAAGCATATAAAATAAAACTAAAGTCTTCGAGGCTTGTCGTGACGCGAGGGACAAGCGTGCGACACTAAAAGTGACGGTTCGATTCCCACTTGAGAAAATGAAATATTATAATATTTGCATTTGCTCGCTCTGGTAACAGGACAAAGCATCGCGTTGAGTTCCGCCACTCAATACGCCTCCAGAATTCGGCGGAAAGTGGGGAACGAGAGTGCCTTAACAAGATTCCGCGGTTCCCTCTACCTACCATGCTTTGTGCGGGATATAGCGTGAAATTAAAAATTCAAACTTACCACTAGCACCTGTAATACATATCTATAATATATTGAATATACATGTAATATATAACTGGAATTCTATTTAAGTTCTCATTGCAGCGTCGAGGGAAAAGTTTTAGCTATAACTCATCCACAACTTGTACGTATAAACTTAAGTGTTTATTCTGTTTGATTTGGTATGGAATATTTATTTTATAATATAACGCTTGGGCAAAGATTGCAGAATGGAGTGTCTTAACACTAATGTCTCTCTGCTTATCATGCTAAATGCGGGATACAATTTTTTTTGTATACAGATTTGATTCGACTGGTTGTGGGTTCGATCCCCACTCGAGGAGATGAAATATTTACTTAAATTTATATTTCCATTTCTTTGCTCTGGTGCCGAGGTTAAGCGCGGCGTTGAGTTCTGCCCCTCAACACGCAATGCCTCCAGAATTCGGCAGAAAGTGGGGAACGGAGTGTCTTAACACTAGGTTCCCTCTGCCTACCCTGCTGTGTGCGGGATACAGCGTGAAGCTGATATTTTTTTTTTTATTAATACAGAGTTTTAGTTTTAGTAGCAATAACGTGTGGCTACGCCCGCTTGAAATATACGAATGTTTATTTACGAGTATTTAAGAAAAAATCGGCCACGCGCGAGTTCCGGGTTCTATACCAATTTCAGGATTGTGATTGAATTGAACCTGAATGAAAGTTAACAAATTTAATTTTCAAAGTATCGAGTATTATATATATAGATTGGTCAAACCTCAAATAAAAAACTCAAACTTTGCCTTCTCACCAAAGCGAAGAAATCGAAATAATAATAAGTTATAATTATTTACCCCGAGTGAGAACTGAACCCACAACTGTCGCGTTTATAGTCACATCCTTATGCCACTGCGGCATGACAGCCTTATTATGTAATTTACGTCTCTTGGGAATTTATTTGATTTTGCTCGTAAAATTTGTTGTATTTAAAGAAAAATATTTAGTTATACGGCATTTAGGTCGACGGTGAGTGCGCGTGCACGGGAAGCGCAGTTTTTTCCGTGAACTCTGATCCTGATCCTAAATCTTGAAATCTCGGTGTAAAACCACCGATCATATAAAGTGAACGCTAAAGATTCAGCCAATTCAGTAAAACAGTTGGAGAAAATAACTGTTATAGCAATGAGCAAATTTGTCGAACTGAATACTTTAACTTGTTATATTTTTTTTATTTAAGAACCGATTGTAATATAATTAACCTTATATGTTATCAAAAGTTTATCAAAATTCAATAACGAAAACTGCATTTTAATCGATTTGGCCAATTTTGAGATTAGCGCGAACAAACGCACAGACAAACCGACAAAAAGACAAACAATTTAAAAATCATAGTTTTGTGTTCCATTATATTAATAAAGACACCCAATAACATTTTTTCTTATACATATATCTTTCATGAACAGACACCGATCCGAAATAAATATGTAATAGACAATATAAAAGACAATTGTAGCGCAGAGACACAGGTGTGTGATTGTAAATGTGACGGTTGTGGGTACGATTTTTCCTCGGGGGAATGAAATATTAAATATTTTTATTTTCCTCATCTGGTAACAAGTCAAGGTACGGTATTGAATTACGCCAATCAACACGCAAAGCCTCGAAAATTTGGTGAACAGTGGACTAGGTACTGAGGTTCCTTCTACCTACAGTGCTATACGTGAGATAGAGCGTAAAGTTAAAAACAAGTAGAAAAAGTCTAGGATTCTCTCGATTACACGACTCTAAACGTAATTTATAAAACCATAATCTAATATTAGAAGGATAATTTTAAACCTTAAATGATAAAAGAAAACTGACACAAATTTATGCGTAAAGATTATTTTTATCAGAACAATTGTTTCAAGCGTCCTTAATATAATAGATATATTAAGGACGCTACGTCTAGAATATCTACGTATTTTTTCGTACAAAATAATTTCGAATAAATTACTCGGTGTGTATTATTTACATTTTTGATAAAAATACGTTGTTGTCTTTTAGGTTCCTTCTCTTTAGAAGGAACTAAATACGGGATAGAGAATGAAGCTAAAAAAAAGTTACAAAGAATTTTTATTTAATATCAGAAAATGCTATTTATCCAACCATTTTATGAAAAGAAAAGGTTTCAAGTAAAAACTCATAAAATTTATAAGAAAAATTCTTGAAAAAGTAGTATTCCTGTAAAATTTACGTAGGTATTTCGTATCAAAATATCATATAAAGTAAAGTATAAGCTATAAATTTTGTATTGAAAATTCTTGAAAAGCATTCGTTATAAGCAGATGTGACACATTTCATGACTTTAGGGAAGAAATATAGTATAATATTTATTTTACATCATTATTACTTTTAGGCTACTTATATTTAAATCCACAATGTCTCGAAAATCGGTTGTAAAGAGGGTAACGGAATGTCTTAAAACTAAGTTCCCTCTGCTTACTCTGCTATATGAGGTATACCAGTATAAAATAATAAATATAGTATAAAAAATATGTGAGGTATATCAGTACATATGTATTACCAGGTTGAAATCCACTGTATATACATCCTCACGGCTATCTTATATTTTTAAAAACTTCAATTAGAATTGGAATCATCTATCCAAATTGCTTTGACTATCTTAATAATACATAAATAATTGCTATATCCGAATAATACAATACGTGAAAGAAATAATAGAAAATGAAATAAAGCGGCTTTATTCTAGGTTACCATTGAAAGAATGTCTCCTACATACTCACATAATACGTATATAACGAGACTAGGTAGCAACTGTCTATTGAACTAAATTGAAAGTAATGTCGATGGAAAACTGCTATTGAACCATATATGTTGATTAAATAATTATTTATAATTGACTCTGTTGGGTGCAAGCTCGATTCCCACTCGAGGTAATATTCAATGTTTTCATTTTCTCGCTCTGTTTGAATTATGCGACTCAACAGGGAGTGCCTCAAGAATTCGGCGGAGAGTAGGGAATAGAAGTGTCTTAATTGTTTTTAATGTCTTAATGGTTCCCAGGTTCTCTTTGGCTACCCTTTTATGTGCGGGTATAGCGGCAATGTATAAAATAATATATAAGGCAATTTTGGTACAGTGACGGTGGAAGCGACGGTTCTAGGTCTGATTCTAATACGGCGAATCAAGTTATTTTCATTTGTCCGTTTTTGTAGACGGAAAGCGGAGTTGAGTTTCGGAAAATAAAACTGTTATTGAACGAAATATGTTGACTAAGTTCTGGTAGACAAAGCATGGCTTTAAGTTTCAAAAACTAAATCAGTACGCGAGCCTTATTATTAGCTAAATAAGATAATAGACTGTGATCCCAGGGCCCCCAGACCTACGTCATTTTAGCAAAGCTGAAATTTTGAAGATTGTTAGTCTAATACATATGTAGTTAAGATGGTATGCGTACTTACTAACTTGAAAGTGAGGCCCTTTCGGAGGTAGCGCCCAATAAAGGTACACGCTCACCCACGTTAAAGTCGAAACGCTCGTATTTAAATACTTCTTCTAGTATCCACTCATTATTTTCAGGGCACAGAGTACTGGTGCTTCACATGAGCATTTTTCCAGACACTTGCAATATAATTATGGAAAGATTGTCGCATCTGGTAGAAAATTGGCCTATCGGATTAGTCTGTGTGGTTTGTTAGGGGTTTTAAATTAAATTTAATCAGCTTCACGCTGTATCCCGCACACAGCAGGGTAGGCAGAGGGAACCTAGTGTTAAGACACTCCGTTCTCCACTTTCGGCTAAATTCTGGAGGTATTGTTGAGTGGCGGAACTCAATGCCGCGCTTAAATTGTACCGTAAATAATATATGTAAAATTTGGCTAAACTTGCTAGTATAACGTAGTTGCTTCAATTTTAAACAATCTTTAGAACGTCTGACGGGAGTAAAAGCTCCACGTAAACGTATTCTTAGAAACATATTTAAATACGACCGTTTTAACTATAAAGTGAAAGTGAATTTTGTGTACTTTTAGTCTGCGCTACCTCTGGAAGGGCCCCAAATTCAAGTTAGGAAGTACGTATACTGTGTTAACTATATATTAGACTAATAATCCTCAAAATATCAGCTTTGCTAATATGACGTAGATCTGGGAGCCCTGGGATCGTCACTATCGTACTATACTTATATTTATTTTCCATTACAAACTTGTCTATATTTTACAGAAAATTGAATATTTATGAGCTGTTTCGAAGAAAAGATAATCAGAATGCAAAAATGATATAAATATTGATGAAATAGAAGACAAGAAAAAGAAACGAGGAAAAGAACCAAGAAAAACGTTGATTCGGAGTCAATCAGTGAAATCCTTTTACGATACGACGAACAATCTCGAGGTTCTGATTGACAAGCCATTGTGTTTAACTTTGCCTGTATATCTTTTGAGTTGCTTCATAATCTATACTGATATTATAGAATTGAAGAATTTGTTTGTTTGAACACGCTAATCTCAAAAACTACTGGTTCAAATAAAATAAACTTTTTATGTTAGTTAAAGAGTCGAGTTAGAGTCTTACAGCCATAATCATATTATAGACTATGCGAGCGTAGCCGATAGTATTAGTTCCACGCTGTATTCATATGAAGTCAAAATAATTCATTTCCTCGAGTGGGAATAGAAACCAAAACTGTAGCATTGTACACTCAGATGTTATTCCACTGCGCTACAACAGCCCATAAGATAAGAAGCTAGGGAATTTAATTATAAATATTTTACTATGTAAGAGAATTGAGGCTGGTCGTGGCGCAGTTGCACAAGTGTTTGACTGTAAACGCGGCTGGTTGTGGATTCAATCCTCACTCGATGAAATAAAATATTAATTATTTTTTTTTATTTATGGTGTCGAGGCAAAGCGCGGCGTTGAGTTCCCCACTCTACACGCAATGCCTCCAGAACTCGGCAGAAAGTGAGGAATGGAGTGTCTTAACACTAGGTTCCCTTTGCCTATACTGCTGTGTGTATATGGGATACAGCGAGAAGCTGATATTAAGTAAAAAACAAACCTACAATCATCGTGTTTATAGCCAGGCAGTTATCACTTTTTGTCTGGACTCACAGAATTTAACCAGAATTTTATATTTTTAGTAGATATCTAAGAACCATAGTTTATAACTTGAGCAAACTTTATTAACACTCTGCCAAAGGAAAATATTTTGAACATCTGGTACAATATATCGAAGTTTAAAGCTTAGTAAGTGAGATCTCATTTTTCTAACGTCTTTAGTGCAGATTTTTTTTTAGTTTGACGCATGTTAGAGAGTATGTGAATGGAGTATGGTGTCAAGTCGCTTTCAACCCTAATTTTTTAGTTTGTCTTTATTAACTTTATAGCTGAAACTGAATTATATTAATCCCGATCACAATATATGTCTGTGCTAGTTGTATTTTATAAAAAGTATAATTTCTCGCTAAATGATCATAATTACAAAAAAAAATTTTTGATAGCGAAATTTAAAAAAAATCTCTATATAAAAAACCAAAGATTCTCATTTACTCCTTTAAATGCATAGGAAGTGAAGTATTTCGTACCCAAAAATTGTCTGAACAAAAAAATTATAGCTAAAATTGGTTTATGCTACGTAAATATTACTCGACACTCTTATAACGTATCAAATTTCAATAATACAATAGATTCGAGAAAATTACATGTGCGCTGTAATGTGAAGATCCTACGCGATATATGAAGGTATAAAAGGTAATAGGGATTGATGATTAATTTAGACGGAAGCAGGCAGCTTCACGCTGTATTAGTATATAGCAATGTAGACAAAGGGAACCTAGGGTTAAGGCGCTCCTGTCCCCAATTTCTATCCAGTTTTCGAAACATATCGTTTGACCGGTGGAACTCAATATAGTGGACGCCTATATATTTATTTATTTAACTTCACATCTACAAAACCGAGAAGACATGATGTTAGTATTGATATTAAAATCAGTTCACTGGTTTAACAGTTACAAGGGAACAAGGCGCGGACATATATATGTGTATATACATACGAAACGTAATCTCATCTTTTGGGGTTTGCTGCAGTTAGGTAAGAGGCCGTCAGTATTTATAGCCGTCGTGGCCCGTTGGCGCTTGTGGAACTGCATATGTCTGTCTGTAGTCTTGGATTCGGTCCTTTTTGTTCGATACTTTTTTCTTGCTATTGACTTGTTGACAAAGCACAGCGTTGAGCAAATTTGGTTACCAATTCACTGTCTGTTCAATTCCAAAAAATGAAAGAAATATAGAAAGCTTCTGCCACTCAACCCATAATGCTCCAGAAATCAGACTCCGGAAATTAAAGAACGAAGTGTGTTAACACTAGGTTCCTCCTGTCTACCCTTTTATATACGGGATACAGCGTGAAGCTAAAAATATATTACTAACTTAAAGTAATTGAGTTTGTCGGTACATCGATCTTCTATAACGTCTTATTAACACAGTGAGTACAAAGCGACCTTTACTTATAGGGAACTAATACAAAATCAATCAAGTGAAAGGCAAGCATTAAATTGAATATATATAAAAAATAATATAACTATACAACATATCTTTATTGTGTTTTTTTTTCAACTTTACGCTATATTCTGCATTTAGTATCAGAGATAACCCGGGAACCTAGTGTAGTTCTGTACGCAACTTTCGGATATTTTAAAATATTTAAAATATTCATTTGTGGTCAACATTTGTTATATAGTGCAAAAAATGCTCTGGTCGAGGTCGAGGCAAAGCGCGGTGTTGAGTTCCACCATTCAACATGCAATGCCTCCGCAATTCGGTGGAATGGGGCGAACGTAAATGTTTAATGGGAACGGAGCGTCTTAGCACTACGCTACGCTAAGGGTAGGCAGAGGGAACCTGTCCTTCTTTGAGCGGAATACAGCGTGAAGCTGATAAGAAAACTTCTACACAAAAATTTCTTCGTTCTCTACTTTCTGTCTAACAATCGGGACAATACCAGTTCAGCAGTGGAACTCAGCGCTACGTTTTGTCCACAAGAAAGGGTAAATAAAAACTATTTCAGAATAATTTCTTCAAATGCAACAGTCATATTCAGACATTCCACTGCGCCACGAAGTGTACCAAATCTAAAGCTAATGTCCATTTACATCCTTCATTGAGCACTCAATCTAATGCTTGCCTTACGCTTGAATAGTTCTAATATTAGTGCCCTATATGTAAAGGTCACTTTGTACTGTGTTAACAAGGTAGACGTTAGTGATCATATTAGTGGCACAAATTAGGAAAAATAGTGATTCTAGAGGCCAAAGATGAGTATTATAAGATTGACAAAGTTTTGTTTGTGGTCAACATTTGTTATATAGTGCAAAAAATGCAATAGAGGCCAGTCGTGGCGAAGGGGCACAAAGTGTGACTGTAAAAGCGGCTGGTTGTGGGTTCGATCCCCAATCGAGGAAATGAAATATTTATTTAAATTTATATTTTCATTTCTTTGCTCTGGTATCGGGACAAAGCGCGTTGAGTACCGCTACTCAGCACGTAATGCATCCTGAATTCGGTGGAAAGTGGAGGACGTAGTGTTTTAACACTAGGTTCTCTCTGCATACCCTGCTGTGAGCGGGATACAACGAAAAGCTGATTTATAGTGTAAAAAAGGCAGTTGTATATCTTATTTCGTATATCAGGGTAGGAAGAGGAAACCAACGAGAACGGGGAAACGAAAATAAATTAACTATATTCATTTCCCGGGTGAGAATGCAATACGGCCTCAATAGTTGGAAATTTTATTTATGAGTGGTAGAACTCAGCGCCGTATTTTGCCGTTACCAGGCCAAGGTAATGAAAATGTAAAATATTTCATTTTTCCAAGTGGAAATGGAACCCGCAACCGTCGCGTTTACATTTGCACACCTGTGCGCGGCTTCGGTTCGCCAGCCTCTTTTGTTTAAATTACGCGTGAATAATCGGCGCCTAAATATATTTCCATATATTTCGAGTAAAGAGTGAATTCCCTGAAACAGACACTGTCTCAACTGGGGAATAACTAGGAGATCACAGGGTACGAGACGGTTGTGATTCGATTCCAACTTGAAGAAATGGATATACTGCTAGATGTTAAAATATTTGCTTCTGCAAGAGAGCAGTTGTCATAAAACTCTTGTTTATATACATAATTATGATAGAGTAACCTTAGGCTTAACATTCCATTAGACCGATCGAGCTTGCCCTTGCAAAAACTACGATCACTTTAAATTTAAATATCAATGATTTTTGTTTATTCCGTTCTCCACTTTCCGCTGGAGACATTGTTTCGTTACGAGAGAAAATATTAAATATTTAATTCCTCCAAATTGGAATCGAACCTATATCCGTCGCTTTCACAGTCACATGCTTGTGTCTCTGCGCCTTGATCTTATTCTTGTTTATATTTTATATAATTTTATTTTATTTAGTAATTGTTACATAATCATCATTTATTCCTATCTGGTCCAAGCGCAAGTTAGGGTCCCACTACTGAACGCAATGCTTCGCGTTCCTTAAATATTTATTTTATTTTAATTTTATTATTTATTTTTAAAGTGAATGTATGTATAAGTACATATTCTGTGAATATTTTAAAGCTACCTGTTGCTGTTATGAAAGAAAGGAATTCTAGTGAATTGTTGTGTGTTAGCTAGCGTTACTCAACGCCACAATAATATTGTGGCGTTGAGTTACGCATATATATATATATACGCATATATAAAAGTACAATAAATAAAAACATACAAAAAAAATATTAATTCCCTTGAGTGGGAATCCTACCCATCTTTATCTAGTCAGTAAATATCCTGTAATGATACGCCACGACGCAACGGCCTCTAAACAGAAATTATTTAGAATTATTAACTAAATAAGTAATTAAATTATGATAATACAACTTTGGTATTGATCAAATTCATCATAATTATTGGTAAATTATACAGATATTATAATAAAGCCGCCATATTGCATGTAACTGATGTTTGTAGGTTCAATTTCCATTCGAGGGAATGAAATATCTTTATTAGTCTGCTCTGTCACATGAAATGTGGCGTTGAGTTCCACCACTAAACATGGAATGTTCCTAATATTGGGCAGAAAGTCAAAAACGCAGTGTCTTAACACTCTGCCTACCCTACTAAATGCTGGATACGGCGCCAAGAAAAAAAATGCTATTAACGCAAAATTTTGCCCAGAAAAAGCAATACGGAAGAGAAAAAAATATGGTAAACCAAAAAAAAAAAATGCTCAGAAACTAACATAGTCAGCAAAACTTTGAAGTTGGCTTTGTTGGCGTCCCACAACAATGATTAATAGGTCCCATCGTATACCGGCTGCCCATTTCAATTTTATAAGTCGAAAAGTTTACCCGGGGCGGTCGTTGTTTACAATTTGGAAGAAATTCGGTATGACATTTTATTATATAAGTTCAAGTTACTTACAAAGGTTGTTTTGTTATAGGATATTTTATATGGGATGTAGAGTCTATCTGTATGCGCGACGGTTGTGGGTTTAATTCACATTTGAGGGAATTATTTTCAGTTTCCTCGCTTTGGTAAAGAGACAAGGTTCGGTGTTGAGCTCCACTTGTCTGCACGCAATGTCTAGAAAATAAGGTGGTGTGTGAGAAACTTAGTATCATAACATTTGATTTCATCTGCATCACATACAATACAAATATTGAATATTAAATATTAATTATTATATAATTTTGTACCTTATGTTGTATTTATATTTTTTCAGCATTTAAAGAATAATCGAAACAATAAAAAGCACGATAAAACTCACAAATTTGCATAGAATTAAAAAAAACATTCAGGTCATAGAGTTCTTCGAACGGTGCGGATGTAAAAATACCATTCATTTTTACGCTTGAATTGCTACATACATGTTTATATGTATGGGTTATGAGAATAGTTTAACTTCCGCTTATTCAATTCAGTTTTATTTTTAAAAATGATGGCAATAACTACACGATTTTAAGCTCAATATCCTTTAATCTTAATCTTAATCAGCTTCACGCTGTATCCCGCACACAGCAGGGTAGACAGAGGGAACCTAGTGTCAAGACACTCCGTTCCCCACTTTCTGCCGAATTCTGGAGGCATTGCGTGATAAGTGGCAGAACTCAACGCCGCGCTTAACCTCGACACCAGAGCGAAGAAATGGAAATATAAATTTAAGTAAATATCCTTTAAAATTGATAAATCGATAATATTTTTGAGAAAGTCATATGACTTCCAACTATATCATCTAATATAATTTAGCCGTATCTAAAGATTGCGGGTTCTATTTCCATTTAAGGATTTTATTATAGCTTCTGTTGAGGCCAGTCGTGGCACAGGGACACAAAGTATGACTGTAAAATCGACTGGTTGCGGGTTCGATGCCCACTTGAGGAAGTGAAATATTTGCTTAAATTTATATTTCCATTTTTTCGCTCTGGCATCGAGGCAAAGTGCGACGTTGAGTTCTGACACTCAAAACGCAATACCTCCAGAATTCGGCGGAAAGTGAAGAACGAAGTATCTTAATACTAGGTTCCTTCTGTCTACCCTGCTGTGTGCGAGATACTGCGTGAAGCTGATTTATTATTTTATGTATCTGTGTTCTACGTAAGCAGAGTGTTTACTTCGCGTTTTGTTTTATTACAATAGCGGGGAAATATTTCATATCCTCGAGTGGGAGTCGAATTCCACTCCAGCTATCCACTGCAATCGTCGTGATTGCAGTTTTTGCTTTTATAGATCCTTTATTATATTAATCAATTTATCATTATACTGATATTTATAATTCTATTAAGCTCAAAAAATGCATAACCATAAGTGGGATTGGAAGTGTCTTAAGGTGAAACGGAGTGTCTTAACACTAGGTTCCCAGGTTCCCTTTGCCTTCGCTATGTGCGAGATACAGAATAAGCGTAAAAGTTTTCAAAAATGTTATTTTAGATATACCGAGATTCCTATGTAAATCTAGCCACTACGAAAAGAAATAGTATTTCCAATACGTGAAAAGTATACATCACATCGAATACAATATACTCGTACAGTACAATATTCAGCTCGATGCGACTTCGAGTGGAACATCTGTACACAGATATTAGAGTGGGTAGTTTAGAAATGAAAGCAACCTTTTCAAGATGTTGTATTACATTATTTTTTAAAGGACTTCTTGGTGAGATTCACAATACTTTTAGTATAGATATTAGGGTTAAAAAGAAGTGCCAATTATAATTAATTAACATATAGTGGACGGAAATTTAATTAAGTAATTATAAATTCGAGGCCGGTGTGGTGCAGGGGCAGAAGGGTGTGACGGTAACGCGACGGTTGTGGGTTCGATTCCCACACGAGGAAATGAATGATTATTCCTTAATATTTTCATTTCTTCACTCTGGGACCAAGACAGAAGCTCGGCGTTGAGTTTCGCTACTCAACACACAATGTCTCGATAAATTCGGCAGAAAATGTGGAACGGAGTGTCTTAACACTAGGTTCACTCTGGCGGCTTGCAGGGTTGCTGTATGCTCCATACAGAGTTAAGCTGATTGATTTATTTATTTATTTTTATAATTTTTGAATGTCAACTGACAAGTACAATGTTTCTTTTTCTTCTTTCCTTTTTTTAAATAATAAAATAGGTTTATAGTAAAGATGTTGTAGTAGAATGATAACAGGAGGGTTAGTACAATAGTTATCTTGTAAAAAAGAGTGCTGAAGACAAAGACAATGTGTGAATTTAAGCGTTTTGAGTGATGGAATTAAACTCCGCATTTTGACTGTCACCAGAGCGAGAAAATGAAAAGACCATTCCCCGAAGTGGATTCGAACCCACAACTGTCACCTTTATAGGAGGCCGCTGTGCCACTACAACGTCTATTATAAAGGACAACTATCAAGAAATATCCCTACGTATTTGCTTGTGTAATTTAATTTACCAATTAAGTGAACCCGACGTCGACCGTAATGAGCATATAGTAGGATTAGCCGCAGAAATTGACGTTAGCCTAAATTTGGCTCAATATTTAACATAACAGAGTGATCTGATGTGTTTTAATTTTGTGATGTGTTACTGGTTCGACTCTTATTCAGATAAATAATTATAGTTTAAGATTAAAAATGGGGTGAAATTAGGATACCTTTTCTACCAGCCTTATTACGGGAGATATCTAATTTATAAAAATATCATTATATATAAGAAGTGAACTCTATGCAAACTAACTAACAAATCGTGACATGACGCTTTGTTATCTAGTATATTGGCTATCTACACATATCAAAACAAAAGAGCAGTAAATTGATAAGTGTCGATAGTGTCTGTTAACTTTATAAAATGCGGGCAGTATATGAATATTTATTTCGATTCTCACTCGGAGGAATAAATTATTTCCACTTACTCACTTTAGTAACAAGACAAAGTACGGCGTTGAGATCCACTTAACCCACGGTGTCTCAAACATTAGGCAATGCGAGGCGAACAGTGTGCTTTGACTTTAGGTTCCTATATGTGGGACATAGCGTAATTTTATTATAATATATTTGAATATTTAATTTACTAATATACTTTCCGTTGACAACTTTGTTTGTAATTTTAACTCTCTAAGTCCAATCACAGACGATACCTGTGCGTTAGCTGTAAGCCATTTAGTAACAGAAGGGCTTCATCCGCTTAAGCTTATTGTTGTAATAATAAACTATACAAACTATTCAAATAAATTGTAGTCTCAGTATTATTCTGATGCTATATGCTGAAGTTATATTTCTGTAAAGTTTCATCTAAATCAGTTCAGTAGTTATTGCGTGAAACTAGGACAAACATCCATCCGAACAAACTTTCACATTTATGATGTCAGTAGGATATAACACCAATTTAAAGATTATTTTAAATATTATAAAATCAAATGATATGTATATACATTTTTGTTCATACGAGCGTGGAAAGCTGTGCTCATTAGCCTCCCAGTTCCATTAATTCGAATTTTTCCGAAACGAAATAAAACCTGCGCAAATATAAAACTCATTCGAAATTGTTAGCACATTTTTTACTTTTATTAGTTTGCTTTAAACATAGCGAGTGATGCGAATTTGTTTTTATTATTCTTATTAAACTAAATTGATCCAACGTTTCTATTAGATTCATTATTTCATATTCACATCTATAAATTATTTTATGAAAATATTCTTTTTATTTAGTTTTAATTTCTGTGAAATAAAGTGTATTTCTTTTGTTGTTGTCTTTCTTTTATTGTAATAAAACAAAATAACCAATAATTAAATAAAATTAAGTTTAAAAGAGTTTAATTGTGGTTAAGTAAAATTTTAATTATATTTAAATTTTTCGTTGCAGCGCTAAGTTTCGCCACTCAAGGTGCATTATTCTGAAAATTATGAAACGGATTGTAGTACACACTTTACGAAATTTTTCCTTTATCATCGAGATACATTTTATCGTTCACTCAGAGAATATATCAAACCCTATAATCCTAAATTAGCTAATACAAGGACTTTGACTGTTAACTTCCATTAATATGTCAGTATTGTCAGTTAAATAGGAAGGATTTTCTTTAATTTCACGCTATAACCAACGCATAGAAGAGTAGAAAGAAAACTTAGTATTGATATTCACTATCCACTTTCCACCAAACTTTTAAGACATCCATGATAACACGGAACTCAACGCCGCGTTTTGTATACCATATCAGGAAAATAAAATAATTTAAATATAAACGCTTACATTCCGTTATTCTACTGCGCTCCGCAGGCTCTGATAATTATAGAATAAAACTTAGCTTTCCCTTTCTATAAGATATGATAAGCAGATGTAGTCGAAAAGTTTAGCATATTACCACGCTTTACAATGTGTCCTAATTAAAAACATATTTTTAAATGAAACTACTTATTTACTACTTACTTACTTAGCTTCACGCTTTATCCCTTGCGGGGTAGTCAGAGAGAACGGAGCGCCAAACGCTACGGTCTCTACATACCTCTTTCGCCTCGTCCACTGTCATCAACCTCTTCATACATGCCCTTCGGGGGGTCCTCATGCTTTTTACGTGACCTTCCTCCAGTATCTTTGATACTGTGTTTTCGAAGGTCAACCGAGGTCTCCCCCTACCTCTCTTACCGCTCACTTTTCCATCATAAATCTTTTTTGCCATTCTTTCATCACTCATTCGTTCGACGTGCCCAAACCAGCTGAGCACGTTCTTCTTCATTCTCACCGTGACATCCTCGCTAGTACCTGCCATTCTGTGTACCTCTTCATTGCGGATTCGATCAGCTAAGCTGACTCCGCATATCCTACGAANAAAAACTCCATCTGCTCTCGCTGCCTTACCACATTTCAGACTTCGTATTGCATTCTCAACTTCTTTTATACTGATTTCGCCATCAGCTACATCAACATTTAACATTTCGCTGTTACTTGAGACTGAGGACTCCATCACATTCATACATCTCCTTGTAAAATTCCGCCCATCGCTGCAAAATGTGTGGTTCTTTCGTGAAAATTTCATCATCCTTCGAAAGCAACCTCGCAAGCAACCTCGAGAAACACTAACTTCTCGTCAGAAAAGCTACGTGTTTTCTCTGAAGTTGTTCGTTAACCTTTCGTCTCTTTTATTCTCTGCCTTTTCACGCTTCATCTTCATGAGTACTTTCGTTTGGTGATTTTGTAGCTTATACTGTTTCTTTTTAATTTCTCTCATACTTTTATCCTTAGCTGAGGCTTTATAATCCTGCCATGCTTTCTTTTTTCTTTTTATAGCAGTTTCCACTTCATCATTCCACCATTCGTCGCGGTTTTTGGTAAAGGAAGGCTCTTTTCCCTTTACCACATACCTCTATTGCTGCTTCATACAATCCCTAAGGTTCTACCAGCATACTCCAATACTTTCATTTCCAGATTCGCTGCTGTCTAGCTTCTTGGAAACTCTTTCTTGATATTCCTCTCTAATCGGTGGATCTTGAAGCTTCTAGTTTCTTATGCGATAATTCGACTCCAAGTTTGGACACCTTGTGTAGTTGCGCCAACCTGCAAACAGACCCCTTATTCTAGCAACGACTAGATAATGGTCTGTTCCCAGCTCAGAATCACTAAACACTCGCGTGTCTATAACTTGGCTTCGAATACGCTGATGCACTAGGAATAAATCAATCATATTTTTCCCTTCCGCTCGCTCCCATGTACACATGTGAATTTATTTGTGTTCAAACGTCGTGTTTGCCACAAAAAAAATCCTTTTCTTGCAAATTTCCAATATAAGCTTTCTAGTCTCATTTATTTTCTTGTCACCATACTGACCACTCCCACCCCCTCCCTCGTAACCGCTTCGCGCAGTTCCGATTCAAATCGCCACATATTATTAATTTTTCATTCCCTCTAACGCTATCTAGAACATCCCTGACACTCTCCCAAAACTCCTCGAGTTCGCCTAATGGAGCTGAGGATACTGGCGCATACGCCGCTAACAAGAATACTCTTGTTATCCCCAGCTTGAAGCGAATCCAAAGCAGTCTCGGGTTGATCGCCTTGTATTCAACCGTTGCACTAACCAATCGAGAGGACAACAACACACCGACACCTTGACAGCCCCGCTCGCTCTCTGGTACGTCGGCCCAGAAAGCGACCCGACTGCTCGGTAAATCGGTAGTGTTATTGCCCTTCCGTTTGGTCTCAGTCACGCAGACGACATCCAAATCTCTATCTTCATCTAATATCACATCTAATAGTTCATTCATCTTTTCTTCCATCCCTCCTCTTACATTCCACGTAGCTATTTGTAGCTCCGTCCTCCACCTCCTGCCGTTCCGGACATGGCGTCTTGGGTGGCGGTCCCCAACGCCGCACTCGTCGCCACTTGACACACCAGCGGGGACTCACTGGTGCGCGTCGCCTTGGGGGGACGCCCTATCAGTGCGCTCTAGCGAGTTGCACGTGGCCGATGGAACGTTGCAGCCCTCGTAAGGGCTGGCAGGGGTCGCGACGGACAAGCCTTCCATCTTGGACCCCCTAAATGAAACTATTTAACCAGATTAAGCTGAAAAATTTAATTATCTAGAAATCCGTGGTCACGGGTAGATTGAGGGCATTGGTCTGTCAGTTCACATAATTATATAATATCAAACTATTGAAAACATCTTCTTGAAATCAAATATAAGCCTTTATATATAACCATTTGCAGCCACACACAAACTTTATCTTATTACAACAACATAAAATATAACATATACTATAGTGTTCTATTTATATTATAAATTGTTAACAATGTAGGTTATGTCTTCAGTGACACAGATTTGCATGTAGGTAGGTCCGCTTGGATATTCTAGTCCACTCTCGCATTCCACTCGATTGAACTGTCCGAATTCTTTTATAAAATAAGTTATATAATATTATATATGTATATGTAAAATTGTTATATATTTCGTGTTAATACAATAAATAAATAGTATAAAAATATGAAAAAAGTACATTAAAATGAAAATGTAAAATAAGTAAAGTTTTCGAAAGAAAAATATTATTTATATTCAACTATTTTTTATTTAAATAAAAAAAAACAGCTTCGCGCTGTATCCTCGCAGCAGAGTAGGCAGAGGGAGGCTTGTGTCAAGATACTCCGTTTCCCACTTTCTTTATGTTGAGTGGCGGAACTTAGCCCCGGGCTGATGCCTCGGTGCCAGAGAGAGGAAATTAAAATAATAACAAATAATAATTCATTCCATCGAATGGGGATCGAACCAGTAACCGTCGCGTTGTGTGTGAGTCACACCCTTATGTCCTTTCGCCACGAAGGCCTCTAAATAAACAATATTTATTATTACCGCTAATTTCATCGAAACTGGATTATGGTAAATGGGTTGCAAATATGTATATGGATATCAAATTTTTATAGCATAAGATTTAAAATAAAAAAATATAACCTTAAAAAAATATTAATAAATAATTATGGGTAGGTATAATCTTATATGGTATTTTTTTTATTTATGCATTATTTAAGTCCACAAACAGACAAATGCTTTCTCTTTACATTCTTTAAAAATTGATTCTAATTATGAAAAAAAAATCCAAACCCAAAATCCAAAATTACCAAATATACAAGATACGTAAATTACCTTCTAAGGCGTAAATTTTGTATAATAATAAAATAGAATAAAAAAAGGATATTTAAATAAATTGTGAAACTTTTTTTTATATGTACTAATGTTACATAAAAAATATATTATTTAAAGATATATATTAATACATTATAATGTTCACCTATATGGATATTATAATATATGAATAAAAATTTTTAAATATAATCTTTATCAAATGCTTTTCTTTTCTCTTGCGCATTATTTTTGTAAAATAAAAAAATCAATTTCAATTAAAAAAAATAATAAATTCAAACCGCGAAATCCAATATAACCAAATATCCAAAATATGTAAATTACCTTCCAAACCGTAGAACACACTCGCATTGCCTCTCACTATGATATTGTACGTTTGCTTGACAGACAAAAAATTATCCACTTTTTACATAACAGAGTACATACGCGGTAATATATAGTAATCACTCATTACCGTAATATTTACGACTATATTACAGAACAAAGTGGCGTAGACGTGCTACGTGAACGCCCTACGGTGTAACACTGATGTAGAGACGCTACGAGTATACGGTGTAGCTCCATTTCGTTTTTGCTTGTTACAAAGTCATATATTTCATCCTTGTCTCTGTAATATATTGTATCTAAATACATTAGATGTAGTTCTGGGTCTTAGTAGGAATCATTGTTGCCATTTTGCCATTAGGATTTTTCTTTTGTTGATTGTATGATTTTTGGCGGCTAATATATTTTTTTGATTAAGGCGGCATTATTAATATTAGAAACTTAAATGAAGTTATAATAATATATTATTTATTGAATAAAATTACGTTTTTATATTTAAAATAATGTTGTTTAGCCGTTAACCACTGATGTGTAAATTTGTGACACTGCCAATGACGTACGTACGTATTACATAAATAGAATGGGAATATTTGTGATTAATTTATATTTTTTTATAAAGTATTATTAATTATTATATATTAACTTTCTTTTTTTGCTTAACTACGTATTAAAACAGGTTTAATTGGATTAAAATTAACAATCGTAACAAAAGTGAAATTAAGACATTTTTTAGCAGCAGTTTTTGCAGGTCGGTTTTGATCGCTGCAAGTAGACCGGCATATGACATACGAGTACGGCATATACAATATGTATTTGTTAGCCGTATTGAGGTGTATCGGGCGACATTTCTGCTTAAAATACATGTAGCAATAATTCATTTTTATATTTTTTTGAAGTACATAGCTTGATTTTCCAGTTTCCATCACTTTCATTGCCTGACGTATGGCCAATAAGACGCGAGAGTTCATGTTAAAGTTGCGTCATCGCGTAGCTATCTCCTAGATTATTTATAATTGTTAGACGATCTGAAGAGTCATATTTTGACAGTATGAAAGAATTGGCAGCAAAAACATCCAGAATCCTATAAAATATGATCAATCTGGATTTGCACATTTTTTTCATCTTCTAGGACTCGGTACCTCTTACCGTTGCGTTGTAAAAAGTCAGTTACCTTGCTCCTGAAGACTGTAAGGCTAGGAAAATGACGAAGGAATGTCCTCTTCAGGTGATGAGAACTGCAGCAGCAGCAGAAAAAAAATCCTCTACATCATCAGGCAAGACTTCCTCTGATGGATCAATGCATTCGAATAGAATGAAATAATTTTCATCTGCCGATTATTTGTCCGATTCACAAAGCCAAAATTCTATATATTTTTGCTATTGGCGCTGTTAACTTAAACTCACTGTATTTTCTTAGATTTTGATGGCTCGAAAGTGGAATTAGACCGTTCATGATTAATTTTATTTAAGGACAACCATAAACACATCATCATAAAAAATCACACATATGCTGACGCTACGTATCACATACATCAGGTACTCCAACTAACCTGCTAAGATAAATGACACGCATCGCAAATTCTCGGTGTATGCATCATTGGTAACTTAGAAATTACTAAAAAAAGCTCGATCCCTTTCGATGATCGAAATTCCTACGAAAAATTTAGTTATGATCAAAAATCTGCTGAGGTGACGGTCCACGTACGTACGGCAGTGGTTGAGGGTTAATTTACATTATATTTTATTTCAAATATTGGTTGTCATAAAATATTGACTTGCGTGACCATAACGCTTTTGGTAAAAGAATAAGTCGTTGAGTAGAATATAATTTTATAGAATTTTTTAAACATTTTTATAGCTACGAGTACATATGACGATAAAAGTATCTCTGTCATTGATAGTGTGCTCTACAATTATTATTAAATTTAATTAACAAAAATTGAGGCCAGTTGTAGTAGAGCACGAGGTTGTGACTGTAAACGCGACAGCTTGTGGGCTTAATTCCCACTCGAGAAAATGTAACTTTAATATTTTTATTTCGTCGCTCTGTTAATGAAGCGCGGTGCAGCGTTAAGTTCGAAATTCGGCGGAAAATGGAGAACGGAAGTGTCTTAATGGTAACGGAGAATCTCTACATTAGATTTACAGGTTTCCTGTAAATCTTTGTTCCTTTCCTTTGTTCCTACCCTGCTGTGTGCGGAATATGACAAGTTTAAAAAAAAACCAAAAAACTTTTTAAGCATGTTAATCAAATTAAAATGTAAATTAAAATTATGATGTTTTTTTTTAGTTAATTTTGTAGATAACTTTTATAGACGTACATTTTTTGTTCTAATTAATATTTTAAATTAATTTAAATTTCCGTAGTTTTTATGTATAATATGCATAATTCTTAAATCAAAGGTTAGGGTTCGAATTTTTCAGTGTCTGCTTTGTTTTCTTTTTTTACCAGGTGCTTTTTTACCAGAATGAGGAAAATCAAAACAATGAATTTGCTTCTAATGGGAATCGGACCCACAGCTATCGCGCTTACTGACAGTAGATCAAGCTTTTGAATTTTTAGTAATAGTATTTCTAAACTCATTCCATAAGAAGTACATGTAGAATCTTAAATGGTTATTAATAAACTGACCTTGACCGGAGAAAAATTGTGAGAGACAGCTTATGGTCATTGAAAGACTTTTTATTCATGTAAATTGATTTTTTTACGTAGCGCTGTATTCTGATGGCTTGAAAGCTTTAGAATAAGGTTATTTACTTTATGAACGTAAATACAGTGCTAATAATATATAGCAGATAAGGGTTGTGGATACAAAATTTATATACTATAAATATATTGTAACACCTAACTTATTATATAAGTGAATTAAAAAAATCAGCTGTATCTCATATAAAGCAGGGTAGGCAGTGGGAAACCTAGTATTAAGACACTTCGTTCTCCATAGCGGAACTCAACGCCGCGCTTTGTATTGATAAAAAAGATAAATGCAAATATTAACTTAATTCCTCGAGTGGAGATCGATCGATCGACCCACAACCAGTCGCATTTACAGTCTTACACCTGTGGCCCTGCTCCACGACTGGCCTCAAGAACCTCGATATACATAGGTATCTCGAAATAAATAGATTTATGAGACAATCACTGTATCCTTTACCGAGTAATATACTATACTGATGGTAGAAGTTAAATAGACAAAGTATATGGTTGTATGTAGTATAGTTATTGAGACTCAAAACTTTGTACGGCAAAGAATTGTATATCTTTTCACATACTATTTTACATTCTACTTACTTCAGTCTTGTACAATATAAATATATATTTTCAATTTAACTGTATGTTTTTTTTGTGTATTTGTTACGCTATGTCTCCACCAACAATAAATGAATTTTGATTTTATTTCTTTATTTGTAATATAGCGTGTAGAGCAGCAGAACTTAGTGCCACGCTTTGTCTTACCAATGGGGGCAAATGAAAATAACGAATCCCCTAAATGGGGGTCGAACCACAACCATGACCCTTGTCCCAGTGCCCCACTGCCTGCCATGGTAAAGCAACATTAAATAAAAGCGTCCAAATATTATTAAATTTAAATGTTCCACGTGTTATCGTAAAATGGATTGGATCTAACGAAGTTTAATATCACTATTAGTAAAGGAAAAAGACTTAATACTTAAGATGGGTAATAATCTTTTTTTGTCCTTCCTTTTTCCTTATAAATTACACAGAATAAAAATGACTTTACTAGTTAACCTAATGTTAAATAACTTTTATTTTACTTTACTTTACTTTAACATCACGCTGTATCCCGTACATAGCACGGTAGGCCTGACCTGGGGACCTAGTGCTAAGACAATGCATTCGAACTGCCAAATTCTCGATGCATTGCGAAACGAGTGGCGGACCTCAACGCCGCTCTTTACGTTGATTATACCCGTTAGATATTAATATTTGAAAGAATTTCTAAAAGACGTACTCTGTTCATCAGACGCAATTTTCAGTTTATATTCAATTGACCTAAAAAAGGGATAAATAGGGTTAAGTGTCACAATTTAATCATTATAAATACGTCTAAAATTTTCTGAACTTAAAAAGATTCTTAAAATATATAAGTAGAACGCTTAAAGTTAATAAATATCTTTCGACATTAACAAAACTTGCCTTCGGGCTACGTCATTAAAGAGTAGAGAAAGAGGTGCATTAACTCTATTTTTTTTTCTTAAAAAAGAATTCACCTTTTTAAAATATCTGTAAGCGCAACGTTTATGGCTTCAGTTCCCACTTGTGAGAATGAATTAATCTTCGTTTCTGATTCTGGTACCTAGACAAAGCGCGGCGTTGCGTTCCGCTACTGTTGAAAAGTAGGAAACAGAGAGTTTTAAGCCTGAATTCAAAGTGCCTATATACAGCGTAAAACTAAAAAAATATAACCCACTACTAATCCAAACTCACCTACAAAATTTATAAAATCTTATACTAAAGTAAATTCAATAACATCGAGCTCTATCCTAGCAATTTGTATAAGCGACCGCTGTAATAAATAAGTGGCTCGAAGCAAATAGATTTGTGAGACAATCACTTTATCCTTCACCGAGTAATATACTGTTGGTAGAAGTTAAACAGACAAGCCGTGTACTTCGGACTGTTTAGTTGTTTAAAGTTAATAGAATTTCTGTAGTTATTTAGGTTCAAAATATTGTAATGCCAAAGAATGTTGCTGGCATTTTAATTTTTTTTTAGCTTCACCCTGTATTCCATTGCACATATAGCTGGTAATTTAGTGTTAAGACATTTCGTTCCCACTAAATTTTTTCCGTTCCCCATTTTCTGCTTTGCCTCGTTACCAAAACGAGGAAATGAAAATATTAATATTAAGAATGAAAATATTAAGTATTTAATTTCCTCAAGTAGAAGTCGAACCCATTATCTAACACGTTCGGCCTCTGTATTTTATTTTGAATTTAGAAAATTCATACAATTACATACAAGATATTTTAACCTTATTTTGTATTACTGCATTTTATATATGATATCCTTATATTTTATATAATTTCTTGTTTATACGAGGCTGTTGTGAGTTCGACTCCCTCACGAGGGAATGAGTCATTTTAATTTCCTTGCTTTGGTAATAAGATAAAAT
Organism: Heliconius hermathena; assembly: GCA_013403705.1. Taxonomy (NCBI): domain Eukaryota; kingdom Metazoa; phylum Arthropoda; class Insecta; order Lepidoptera; family Nymphalidae; genus Heliconius; species Heliconius hermathena. The sequence continues at coordinate 435,607 of JAAIXJ010000134.1, forward strand.
GCGGCGTTAAGTTACTCCATTGAACACGCAACGTCTCGAAAGCTGGTCGGAAAGTGGTGAATAGTTTCTCTCCGCAATGTTCCCTCTGTCTAACCCTCTTATGCGGGATACAGCGTAAAAAATAAAACCCAGGAAGTAAACATCATAAATCACATAAATTTTCAAGTCACATAGTTCGTTTAGAAATGCGGGTATCTCAATCTGAGTTCCCTTACAAAGTTTTTAGTAAATTAAGATGGGGTTTGCGCCGCTTCATTAATGTAATGAACAAATATAAAACAGGATAAAGCTAAAAATAATATAACACTAAAGTATTTTTTTCCTTTTCGCCTTTTAAAACATATTTTAGGAAAAAATATAAAAGGTTGAGGCCGTCGTGACGCACGGGTTTATGTATGTACTATAACGCGATGTTTTTGGGTTCGATTCCCACTTGGGGTAATTAATTATTTTATATTTCTTCGCTCTGATTACAAGGCAAGCCGCGACCACCAGTTCCTCCCCTCAACGTACTGTGCTGTGTAAGTTGTATCTCCACACTACGTTCCATTTACCTATCCTGGCTATATGAGGGATTCAGCGGGAAACAATTTTTTTTCAACTGTTTTAATATGACAAAGGCAATAGCATTAATTTACAATTATAAAAAAATTAGCTTTCTATTTATCTATCTATTTGAACAAGATTTTAAGTCGTTTCATAGTATTAAGTCTAGACGTTACTGGGCCCTAAAGGTACATTAATCTTTGACATTAGCAACACGCCGGTAGCGTTAAGAGCGAGATAAGTAATGCATCGAATACCTTTTATGTAATGTAGCAAAACTCTTAATGAATATGTGCTTTTCAGAGAAAATTTAATATAAAATGTGTCATATATTTTTTTAAAGTCGATTATGGGAGTTTCACATTAAATATATTTTTTTCACCGAGTCATCGTGGCGGTGGTGAAGTTGGGGCCAGGTGGTGAAGTGGCGGTGGTGAAGTAGAAGCTTCTGACTATAGTTTTGGATTCGATTTGTATTCAATATAATGATTATTTTAATTCCTTTCTAGTTCCGCCACTCAGCAGACAATACCTTGAATTGAAGAGGAAAATACTTATTTAGAAAACGTACAAAATTTTTATACGTTTTCTAAATAAGTATTTTTCTTTCCTAAGTGTGGAATAACACTTTAAAAATGTTTAAAAAATATTGAAGAGGAAAGTTTAGCATGGAGTGTCTTGACACTAGTTTCTCTTTGCCTACACTGCTTAGTTTGGAATGCAGTGTGAAGTTCTAAAAAATCTTTCTTACTGTAAAAATCCGGCATCAATTACTCGATTTCCCTTTGTTGTTTAAAGTAAAATTTTAATTAATATGTCGACATTTCTTAATGTAAATAATTATTTTCGCTTCACACTGTATAGTGCACATAGCATCTACCTAAGATGAAACCTGGTAAGGTAGGGCTTAGACACTCCGTTCTCAATTAAGACACTTCCGTAGCCCACCGAATTCTCGAGGTATTGCGTGATGAGTAGAGGAACTCAACACCGATACCAATGCGAGGAAATTAAATTATTAAATATTTTATTCCCGAGAGAGGCAATTGAACCCATAACTGTTGCGCTTACAGTCACAGTTATAAATGTTAAATCAATCTATTCTAATATAAAGAATAAAATATCTAATATATAATAGTATTTTCGTAGGTTTTTTTTTTCACTTTTGAATTTTGGCAAATTTCTCTTAACATTTAGTATTTGTTTTATTTCAATCGGTGTATAAATAAAAAAATGCTATATCAATATAAAGTAATTAATTCGACTAAAAATCTGTTTCATTGAATTGGCTAAAAGATTAGTTTTCAATGAATAGATATTGTCTTTAAAATTTTATTGTAACACGAAATTAACTCAGATTAGTAAATAAATAATTGTTAAGTTCAAGCGGGCGAAGCTGCGACCGGGTCGCTAGTCTATGATAAATTTAGAAATATGGGAATTGGAGGTATAAAATTTTATATCTTTGAAACATTATATTATAATTTCCAAGTTTAACATTTGTCTCAAAATCTTGTGTTACAACCTCTGAGCCAGAAACTTTGTTTTAGCGTCAGAGGTTTAAGTTATGCTCATTAAACGTGTATTTAGTGAGGTGATTATGTAACATCGATAGTCATATAAAATTTAAATTAAATCAGCTTCACGCTGTATCCCGCACATAGTAGGGTAGGCAGAGAGAACCTAGTGTTAAGACATTCCGTTCCCCACCTTCCGCCGAGTTCTGAAGGCAGTGCGTGTTAAGTGGCGGAACTCAACGCCACGCTTTGCCTCGACACCAGAGCGAAGAAATGAAAATATAAATGTAAAAAAATATTTCCATTCCTCGAGGGATCAAACCCACAACCCGTTGATTTTACAGTCACACTTTGTGCCCTGCGCCACGACTGGCCTCATCTCTGATCTGGCCTAGTCATAAAATTTGTGAAAATAAATGAAATGTTATTTACTGCATTTTATTTTCACGGAATACAAACAGTAAATAAGATTTTTTTTCAGCTTTACGCTGTATCCCGCACATAGCAGGTTAGGCAGAGAAAACCTAGTTTTAAGAGACATAATTCCTCAATCCCTTTACCGTTAAATATTTTTTTAAAATTAGAAAATAATATAAAACAATGTACAAAAGTAAGCTAAATCTCCACTTATTATTATTAAACATTATAAGCTTGTTTCACCTTTTCAACATTAACACAATAAGTATAAATGGCTGAACTTAGCGCCGCGCTCTGTCTACCAGAACGGTGAAATGTTACCTCCAAGATTGCCATTACGACACATGGGCTTAAACTGTTTTTTAAGCTTTTTACGTAATCAAAATAAAAGATTTGTCGATAACCTACATTTTCAAACCGACATCACTATTTTCGAACATTTTAGAGAGAGCATTTAAGTAAATACAAATGCGAAGCATTACATACACGCTGCGTGTAGAGTGCATATTTAATACATACAAGCTTATATACTATTACTATTAAACTTATTTACTATTTTATATATATATATACANCAATGAAATAAACGCTAAAAGCTACTTTGATTTATTTGTAATTTTTATGTATCAAAGTTGCTTAAATTTATTGTGTACTTTTTACGTGATACGTGTTTACATAAACAGACAAACAGATATATAGACAAACAGACAAACAGACAAAAATTTCAAAAAAGTTGGAAATGGATTCTGTTAATTATCCTTTAACACCCTGGCTAACTTTTTTTAAATATTTTCAATGTACAGAAACGACTTTTCTACAGATTTATTATAAGTATAGATTATAATAACAAACTATAGTTGTACTTTCAATTTCCACTCAGTAGAATGAATTTCCATTTTTGGCTCTGAAAATGGGAAACAGAGTACTTTACATTAGGTTCCCTCTGTCTTTCCTGCTATATGCAGGATAAAGCGTGAATCTATAAAACCATAATATGATGCTAGATTTCTGAAAGTACACTTGTTACAATAAAATAAACAAGTAAACATTTTAAGAGCTCCAATTTTTTAAATAAATGTTGCTATACTAAAAAAATATGATTATTTACTTGTACAAATAAAACGTTCATCAAAAATATTATAAAAGCATCTCGGAGAACCGATATCAATTGTAATTCGAGAGTGCTCAACTAAAATATATTTTTGATGTCGAAATCTTTGAAATACCGCCTTTAACATGTTTATCGAGGTGTTTTCAATTGGTGTTATTAGGGTTTCAGGAATATGAACTATTTATAAATATATCTACTACGGAGTGATTGATAGGCGCTGGGCCAGAATTTAGCGGCGTAGAACGCTGTAATTAGGAAAGTTTTGGGTTAGGTAGGGCGGCACTAAGAAAAACTTTTTGATTATCTATATGAGTTTTTCATGAAAATATATTTTAATGAAACTGAGTCAACTTTGTAGTCGATATATAAATCCTAATTAAATTTGACAAAATGCGTATTTGAGTATTGAAAAATATAGCCACGCTTAAGCTAACCAGAGCGAGAAAATTAGAAATATACTTATTTAGAAAACGTATAAAAATTTGAACGTAGCGAGCGAGTCTCATAAAACTTTAAATGTGTTAAAAATTAGAAATATATTTATTTACCCCGACTGGGAATCGAAGAATTTTCACCCTTTCAATAACTGTCATGCTGTGCTATGATGGGCTAATACTTACTACATTGATCGTCACCTTGTTTAAGATTTTATTTTTTTACTTAAAAAAGTATCTGACTTATACACATATTATTTTTAATTTAATCATTACTATTCGCACCACCGCTAAGGTTCTTCAGAAGTCATTTTAAAATACTGTTTTAATGTAACGCCTTTCATATTACAATATTTTCTACGGCGACTTAATATTCTAGCTAGCGCACTCAATTTTTCGTTACACACTGCTTAGAAGTAGCAAAATAAAGAAAATAATAGTTAATATGAATGTTTTATTTTTGGTGTCTCTCGCAGATAGCAGAGTAGGCAGAGGGAACTAAGTGCTAAGACACTCCGTTCTCCGCTCGAGGCATTGAATGTTGAGTGGCGGAACTAAACGATGCGCTATGCCTTGTCTATTCCCCGAAATTTTTATTTTCAAACGTTTCTTTATGTGCTTTATGTTAGCTGCATGCACGTGCATGGACAGAGAGTGTGGAGAGTAATAAAAAATTAGTTTAGGAAATTTCTACTGGAGCGAGAGAAGATTACCATCTTTTTTCCATTTTATTTATGGTAAAGTGAACATTTTGTCTCTTGTAACACTTTTCCTAATTTCCGGCCTACACTGCAGAGAATTGAAATCATTGCATATAGAGTGGGAAAAAATATAATGTTAATAGGAAAAAGTAAAAAAAAACTCCCCCAAGTGGGAATCGAATCCAAAACTATTTATACAATAAAATGCTATCTCGCTGCATTGTAATGGCCTCGGTGTTCTACCGAGCTATTTATGTAAATCTAGGATACAAAGACTAATTGGGTCATCAATGCTCAACTCTAACTAGCCATAGAAATTTGATATTTGAAGAGAAAGAGTATTTATAGAACATTTTACACTAAAGGTGGAGGGTTTGTTGTAATTGTATTACTTGATTGAGCCAAACATAATTATTTAAGATGGTACAGTAGTATATGTATTTGCTATACTATTAAGTATAAAAATCAGCTTCACGCGGTATACTGCGCATAGCAGGGTACGCAGAGGGAACCTAATGTTGCGACACTTCGTTCCCCACTTTCCGCTGAATTCTGGAGACCTTGCGTGTTGAGTGGCAAAACTCAACACCGCGCCTTTTTTAACCAGAGCGAAGAAATGAAAATATATAAAATTCGATACATATTTAAATTTAGATACATATTCGCGTTCCTTGAGTGGAGATCTAACCGCGCGAGATCTAAGTCGCGGTTTGTTTAAGAATAATTTAAAAAGCTTCACATTCTCTCGGACTGTAGATCTCGTTCTTAACATCCGATCTAAGTTTGCGTTTATTAAAAATATAGAAAAAAAAGTCTTCTATTTATTAACCTCATAATATTAACCCCTTATAAACGGGATGGCTTTTGCATATTTCATAGAAAGAATTCACTTTGTTTTTCCTAAGATGTGACCAAGACGATATCGTAGACGTTTTTATTATTAGCAAATAGTCTTTTCTGAGGCCACCGTGGCGCAGCGGAAAAGCGGTGACTGTAAACGCGACGGTCGTGGGTTCGCTTCCCACTCGGGGTTCGAATTATTTTCATTTTCCTCGCTCTGGTGATAGGGCAAAGTGCGGTGGAACTCACTAGGTTAGTTTCAGGCGGAAACTTAAAACGTCTTAACATTAGGTCACCTCTCTACCCTGCTATAGGAAGGCAGTTCGAAGTTAAAAAATATAACACGTTTAAAAAACCGAATTCAGTCAGTAAAGTCATTTGATTGGACTCACGGTTTTTACTAAGCAAAACGAAATTAATATGAAAAAAATGTAATAAACAAGAATCATTCAAGAAGGAGAAATCAGAGGACAGTCGTGGCTCAGGGGCGCAAGTGTATGTATGACTGTAAACCCGATTAGTTGCGAGTTCGTGAAATGTTTATTTAAATTTATATTTTCATTTCTCTGGTGCCGAGGCAAAGCGCGGCGTTAAGTTCCGCCATTCAACACGCAATGCTTTGAAGGCGGAAAATTGAGAACGCAGTGTTTTAACACCAGATTCCCTCTGCCTACTCTGCTGTGTGTGGGATACAGCGTGAAGTTGATTATTTATTAAACAAGAACAAATGATATTTTAGTTCAAAGTGATCAAAGTTTTTGCAAGGGCAAACTCGATCGATCTAATGGAATATTCAGCGTGACCTTACCAGGGTAGCATATGTGAGCAAGTGTTTTGCGAGAATTGCTCACATTTACAGGAACAATGGGCCAGAAGGGTTTTTTTGTACGACAATTTTATTAAAACCGTCATGGCCCAATTGACAACATTAGAATATAGACGTGATAGTTATAAGTTTGATTAATATTCATGGTGCAGTGGTAAATCTGACTATAAGCGTGATATTTGTGGGTTCGGGGGATAAATTTTGCTGTTTTGGCATGACTTTTTTTCATTTGTAAGTTTCGTCACATAGTTCTTGAATCTAAGTAAAAAGCGATAAACGGAGTGTTTTGACATTAGGTTCACTTTGTTGTACAGAACACAACAAGATGACTAAAAAAAACAGCTACACGCTATAGCCCGCACTTGGCAGGGTAGGCAGAGGGAATCTAGTGCTAACACACTCCATTCCCCATTTTCTGCCGAATTTATCGAGGCATTCCCTCGAGTGGGGATCGAACTCACAACCAATAGTTTACGTCACACACTTGTGCCTCTTTGCCGCGACTGACTAAATAACACCATAGGAATGTTACAGTTGAAATATTTTCACTTCCTCATTCTTCCCTTTCATTTACATTTTCCTGTTCTGGTAGGCAAAACGCGGCGTTGAGTTCCTACTCTTAATATAACGCCCAATTTCCGTGCCATTGCCCCGGAAATTAGTCGAAAAGTGCCTGCAACTAAGGGAAACTATACATACTACCAACAGTATAAAGTTAACCAAATTGGTTTGAAGGACTTTGGTTTCCAAATCCGAATGGACCCCATAGGAATTCAATTAGCTATATTATATACCGATGTTTATAAGCTGGGATCGCACTGTATACATATTATAACATTATTAAAGAAACCAGTGTACGATATAAAATAATTGGTACTTACAACTTCTGACTTTAAGAGACTGTCCAATTACGAAAAACGACATCAAAAGGAGCCGCAGATTGAATTAAAATCAGAATTAATAATGGGTATTGTTTAACGAATTTGTCTTGTAGCTAAATATATACATTATTGTTTTTTGTTTTACTCGTTTATCTTTTTTCTATTTATGAAATACTTTAATTACATAAAACCAGGCCTTAATTAATCTACTTTTAGAATAAAACAGAAAAAGTTAAGGAATATACTAGAAAAACTATAAAAAAACCTAAAAGATATTAAAAAAAACACGTGGCTTAATAGAATTCTGTGTAAACCAAAAGAAATCAGTTGAAGACTCTTGACCGATGAACTGGGAGGATTAAGGATGTCACTCCACACCGCCCCTACAAACACTTCAGGGGTTATATATAATAGTTTCTTGATGAAATATCCAGGTTTTCGTATGGAATTTTATGGGAAATATATTTTATATCTTTAGAGGTTATCTTTAAACACGAGTATTAAAATAACTGTTTATAAACATTGTGAACAGTCGTGGCGCAGTGGCACAAGCGTGTGACGTGCGTATAAACGAGACAGGTTGTGTGTTCGTGGGAGGGAATGAAATATTTAATATTTTTATTTCCTCCCTCTGGCAATAAAACAAAGCGCGGCGTTGAGTTCCGCCACTCAACACGAAATGCTCCCAGAAGTCGGCGGCAATTGCTAAATGGAAGTATCTTAATGGGAGATGAAATGTCTTAGTCTTAATAGGGTAGACAGAATTAAACTACCAGCCTAGGGTTAAGACACTTCGTTCCCATCAAGATACTCAAACTAAGTAAACTTGAATTTGAATATTATAAATTTTAATATTTTATCTAACAACGGCTTATCGCTCAATCCCGTTACATTCCAATATCTGAAGCCGCTGAAACTTTGTAACATCAATCATTAGACATCTGCCTAAGCCAAAGTTGTTCTTGAATTAATTCCTTTAGTTATAATCACGTTGGAATTTCAAAAATAACTAGTATTTTGTTCTGTTTAAAAGTTTGTATATTTTTGTAAATATGAATTCGAAGGAATTATTTATTTACATTTCTTCGCTGTGATAACAAGTAATGTCATAAGCATTACTTCTAAAATCGACAAACTAATCATCAAGTATAGTTACACATTTTGAACTGCGACATAATTAAATATGTAGTAAATGACTTGATTCATTATGTATGTTTTTTTTTCATTTTAGTTAAGAAGGCAAAATGCGGCGTTTAGTTTCGCTAATTAAAACTTGAGCGGTAAATGGGGAACTGAGTTTCTTAACATTAAATCTCCCCCGCCTAATCTACTATGTTGCATAAGTTGCAGTTAATCTATAAACCACACATAACAAGATAAGCAGTGATAACCTAGTGTCATGAGTCTCCGTTCTACATTATTTAAATTTGAAACATTGAGTGTACGTTCTTACCAAACCGGGGAAGTGACAGCAATTATTACTGCCGAATAGGAATCGAACTCACAACCTTTACGTTCACAGTCAGGTGCTAACCCAATACGCCACAATGGCATTTAAAATGTCTCTTCAAATTATAATTTAAAATGATAATTTCACACGCTTATGGCCAAAATACGCATATATATAATTTACGAGAGAATTAAATTTTGTCAGCTGGTTCTCGCAGACCGCGTCACCGGGGACCGCCTAACGATGCGAACGCAAAATTAAAGTATGTTTTTAATTATTTTTTGTTAGTTACATTTTGTTCCTTAGAGGGTAGAGATGATACGAGTCTATAGATATTTATGTAAATGTATGATCATTTGGATGTATGTTTAAGATCCAGCTTCGCGCCTTTTCCTGCATAGCAGGGTAAACAAAGAGGATCTAGTGTGATAATACTCAATTATACTCTGATAGACAAAATGCGGCGTTGAGTTCCACCACCGCACCAAAACACGCAATACCCCCAGAATTCAACGGAAAGTGGGGAACGGAAGTGTTTTATTGGGAACTGAGTGTCTTAGCACTATTTTGACGGATTTCTTTTGTTTACCCTGCAATGTGGGGGATACAATATGAAGCTAAAAGTATTCAGTATCCAGCGTCACACTTTACCCATCACATAGAAGTGTAGACAGAGAGAACTTGATGTCAAGACAGTTATTCAATTTTTTTTACATAACATAAATTGTTAAAATGTTTATTCGTATTTAAAAAAATACTTTTTATATTAATTGGGCTTATTCTTATTTATTATTATTTTGTCTTATTTATTATTATTTGGGCTTATTCGTATAACATACCTTTAGAACGCTTCTAATATTCTTCAAATATAAAAGCTATAAATACACTTCCCACTGCAAGCAATTTTATTTTTCACTCCTTTCCTTATGTACGGGTACGTATCAGTATTGTACATATATAAAGTACTTATTTAGAAAACGTATGAAAATTTTAACTTAGCGGGATTTGACCCCGCGTCTCTTGGTAACTGTACAAGTGCTCTGATCGCTAAGCCATATGTTCTCGTCAAGCTACGTCAAAATTCATATACGCTTGTTACAACATATTAGAAGAGCGTATTAGCGTCTCTTACAAGATATTTTAGAAATTTTCGCTACCGAAAAATAATTGCTTAGAATTATTGTTTGGCAAGAGAAATTTATCTTTCGTACAATTTGGAAAACAAATAAAAGGCATTCTGACTTCAATATGTATGGATTCTATTATAAAAAAAAATCCTTAGCAAAATTCGAATCCACTACTTAGTCTCATCACGAACAAGTACAATACTCAAGAACGGTTACAATTATATTCAAATATATTTAAATGACCCCACGCTTAATTATGTAAATTGTTATCTGAAGTAGGTTTTACTTTGATCAAGTTAGGCTTAGTTTATAAGACTGTATTACGACGGTAGCTTTTATATAATACCCAAGTATTGTAGTAACAAAAATAAAATAAATAAGCTGCGTGCTGTGTTACGCATATAAAAGGGTAGGCAGAGGGAACCTAGTGGAAAGAAACTCCGTTCCCCACGCATTTTTCTTCCCACATGGCATGCATAAAAACCTTAGTGTTAAGACACTACTCTCTCCATATTTCGCCCAAGTGAAAATCATTGCGCCGCCGCATTTTGTCATGCTAGAGTGGGAGGGAAACAAACTTATCCCTTGAGGGGAATTGAACTCACAACTGTCCCGTTTACAGCCAGACACTGTTTCACTACGCAACGATGGCTTTAATATACTATTCATATAGGTCCTACTAACAAAAACTAAGGTGTAATTGGTCTTTGTTATTTGTCTTTGTTGACATATGCCCTTTTATTTGGACCTCTATAAGCCTTGACTTCGTCTCGATTTAATTTGGCGCTGAGAAATAATAGAATTAATGAAAAAAATACTAGTAGCCGTGGATGAGCAGTGGTACAGTGAATGACTGTAAGCGCGACAGTTATAGATTCGTTGCATATAAGTAGAAATTAAGTTAAACTTAACTTAGCTTCACGCTTTATCCCTAGCGGAGTAGTCAGAGAGAATGGAGCGCCAAACGCTACGGTCTCTACATACCTCTTTCGCCTCGTCCACTATCATCAACCTCTTCATACATGCCCTAAGTAGAATATATAGTAGAAATTAATTAATTACATTTTCTCGGTAAAGTGCAGCGTTCAGTTCCACCGCTCAAAACGAAATATAAATATAAAAAATTAGGCAGAGTATGGTGACGGGTTATTTTAACACTAGGTTTGGTCTCCCTGACGCGCTATATGTTTGATACAGCGCGTAGTATAGTAGGAACGTTGGTATAAAACCTAATGACAAAGTCAGCCGATCAGCTCTCCGCGATAAAAGGTATTTTGTAAACAAAATATTTGGTCAGATTCCATGTACAGACTTACAAGAAACATTAAATATTGAAAAAATATAATATTTAAATTTATATTATCTGTGATACTAATCAAAACCACGCAAACTTGCTGGAAGTTTACAAGTTCTAGTCGTTTTATTAATCACTAACAGACATTTTACTAAATTAAGATATATATAATTAATTTTATTTGGCCGTTTTGGTAAGGCAAAGCGTGGCGTTGAGTTCCGCTAGTCAACAGGCATTGTCACGAATTTACTTTCTTGGCTACCTACTTGGCTATCTACCCTGGCGTGTAAAATTGTAAATTTGTTTAATTTATATATTTGTTTTCAGCTTATAGCAGGATAGGTAGAGGGAACTTGGGAATCTAGTGTTAAGATGTTTTCGTTCTCCCCTTTCCGCCAAATTGTGGAAGCATTGCGTGTGCCGTGGCGGAACTCAACGCTGCGCTTTGCCTCATTACCAGAACGAGGACATGAAAATGCTATTTTTTTTCAATCCCGCGAGTGAGAATCGAACTCACAATCACTGTGCCACTAAGACACGACAGCATCTCTTTCTACTCCTGGTTTATTTATTTTATTTATCCAAATTATTTACATCTTATGTGGTAACGGAGACAGCCGAGTGTCAAATTTATTCAGCCAGTATTCGTCCGAATTCGATACATTATGCATAACGTACAATATATACGTGGAAATAAAACGGAACTCAACACCGAGCTTTGTCTTATTAGAGTGACGAACATTAAATAAGTAATTCATACCTCCTACATGAAATTACAATCGAGGCTACCTTTACAGTCACTTACTGTTCCACTTCACCACAACGGCCTCATTCATTAAGGTCGAATTTAAACTTTTATCTTTCTTAGTCCAAGTGTTACGTAGATGAACTTTTTCAATTATGTTTGGTTGCGCTCCATTGACCTTGGACAGTGACCTTGAGCTTTCCGATTTGGCAGCAACATTGCCGGAAACATAAATTATGACTCTCATAGCACTTGTAACGGAAAATTGGATGAAATTCAAGCTTTTGTAGAGCTTATTATGTTTTTATTTGTTATTCTTGTATTGACGGTTTTTGGTGAGGCTTTGAGGAGCTCTCATTAAAAAAAAGAAGGATATTTGAACTTAATGTCCAAATACGGTCTTTACCAAAACAATAAAAAAATATATATTAAAACACTTTTTCTGTAGGCTTTTCTGTTATGGTCCTGGGCAATCAGATTCCCACATTCTCAGATTCATCATTCTCCAGATTCGGTAATCTGTCCAAATGGACAGATTGTAAAATTTTAAAACATTTAAAATAAAGTAACATTTTTAAAAATTTAGCAATTCTGAGAGTATTTTTATTATAAACAAAGCTTTCTATCGACTGGTTCAGTTTATCTTTATTTTTATTATATATACATTAAAAAGTTTTGGTTTCCGCCGAAGAAAGCCGAAGGAAGGTTTCGATTTTGGGCTTGTTTTGGTTGGATAACTGCCAAATATTCTTAGTTCAATTAGATTTTTGAGATCTATTTTAAATCCTCGAATAAATAAATACAGCTTCCAACCGGCCGAAAGGCATTTCTGTTGAGAGTCGACAAAGAATCGATCTATCAATGTAATATGCACTATTATGTATCGCATTTTTAATATTGAACTGAGGGTTGAACTCAGTCAATTATATATGAAATATTACTAAGGATTTATGTTTGACATTTGCAAAAAAAAAACACAATTTATCTCTGGAGGGAAATTAAAAAATCACTTTACCATACATATTCAATGAAAATTTTACCTTATATTGATAAGAATACGAGCTAAATTAGATATTTTGCTTAGGCCTTCAATAATAAATATCGTGGCGACCGAACATCGAAATCGATAAGCCACTTGCTGTTAAAAATGGCAGCAAAATGAAAATTGACTTTTTAAAATGCCTCCTTTTAGGTAGGGTATTGTTCTCCTTTAAACCAATTTTAATAGACTTTTTTATAGTTCACATATTATTGTAATAAATAAGGTTGCTGCAACGTCTGACAACTAAACGCAACAATTTCCACTTGGCGGAAATTGAACCCACACCTTCGCTCCAGTGACAAGATGAGGTCCAACGTTAAGTTTCTCCATTCAATATGTAGTGTTTCTTTTCTTATTTAACATTCAGACAGCAAGCGGAAGAAGAAGACAGTAAATAAGGAAGAAGACACCACACCAAATTCTTTGTTCCTGTCTTTACTATTTATTATTATACTTTACACTATTGTCATTAGCGATATATAGCATAAAGCTGAAACAAAATACAATTTTCATTCTTATTATAAAGTAGTCGGTTAAATGTATATTTCGCAATGTTATAGTGGCTCACGCTTGGTCTCAACTATCAACGTTCTTTAAGCTAAGCTCGTTCATAACTTGTTATATTGCTTCTTGCCTAACATGTTCTTGTTTTAAGCATTTTTAATAAAAAAGTAACATTATCTCTATATATTATAAGACAGTAAAAATATTTTGTCTGTACATTTAGTAATTTTGACTGAAATGGAAAGAGGGACACTTAAAAAGAATAATAGAAAGCAAAAATATTTGTTTTGAATTTCTTGTCTGTCTGTCGATATGTATGTCCACATTTTTCTCTGAAAGTACTGAACCGATTTACTTAAAAGTTTCACCAATTGCTTTGTTTTAACTCAACTTAACAATTAAAGTATGTTTTATCAAAAAAATCATATCATTATAGTTGTCAATCAATTCTGCTTATTAAATCAATAATCATGTATTTTAAGATGAAGAAGAACCAGCTTCACTTTTTTTCTGGGACTATAAACTTAAATATTATTTAATCTTAATTTTAGTATAGTCTTCACAGACGAACAGGCGGGCATTCTTCTAAGTGTGCCGTATTTTTCTTGTGTGGTACAGTAAAAACCTACTCATACATTAAAAAAACAATCTATTTTGTAATTGAATTAGAACCTATGATATATAACATCACCAACTCTCAGACACTTCTGAACCAGCTCTACGATGCTGTTTATCTAGCTATTGTATGGAAAAGAAAATACCAACCGATCAGACCCATTCATAAATAAATTGATTTCGTTTGGCTCCAACACAACAATTTCTTCGTCAAGATAAGCACATTAATTCATTGCGTTCGTTTGAAGTCTGTGCGTTTGATGGACGTTTTACGAGAATACAGATTGTTTATTTTTTTTCAGCTTCACGCTGTATCTCACATTTATCAGGGTAAGTAATGGGACCCTGGGAGCCTAGTGTTAAGATTCTCCATTCAACAACGGACAAGACGATAGATATGGCAACTAACGCCGGGATTAATGCCAGGAGGAGGAAGAAAAAGTAATACTTATGCTAATATTATAAACTATACATAGATATATATATAATATTATAAACTATACATAGATATACATAGATATAGATATATCTATATCTAAGTATATGTATAGTTTATAATATGCTAATATTATAAACTATACATATACATAGATATAGATAACATATGAAAAAAAGTTTGTTTTTTTCATATCTCATCTATACCTATGTATATATTTCAAATCATATCTATATCTACCAGACAAACAGACAGACACTTATTTAGGTATAATTATTAGATAGATAGATAAATTATATGCGCGAACGAAGTCGCGGCCGCTGCTAGCTAGTTCTAAATAAAACCGCCTCATTCCATTAGGCGAAAAATTTTTTTTTTTAGCTTCACGCTGTATCCCGCACACAGCAGGGTAGGCAGAGGGAACCTAGTGTTAAGTAAGACACTCCGTTCCCCACTTTCTGCCAAATTCTGGAGGCATTGCGTGTTGAGTGGCAGAACTTAACTTAACCTCGACACCAGAGCGAAGAAATGAAAACATAAATTTAAGTAAATATTTCATCTCCTCGAGTGGGGATCAAACCCACAACCAGTCGGTTTTACAGTCACACTTCGTGCCGCTGCGCCACGACTGGCCTCAAAACTTCTCCGTAATCGCTATGATGTGTCCCACTATAATCCAACAGATGAACAATTTGAATTGGAGATACATAAATTCTTGTACCTCGAGTACAAAGAATTTAGGATAGAAAGTGACACCGCAGGCTAAACCTAGTATAGTTAAGTTTAAAATTAAAAATAAATATCAATTTCTTCAGCACAAGACAAAGTACAAATAATTTACAATATCTATTTAAAAGTTGAATGAGAATTCTTGGCAATGCTCAGTTAAAGCCATGCCTTTCATTTTCAGTCACGTCTTAGTTAGACAACTTGGATATTGTAAATGAAAAAATACTTATAGTTTTGTATTAGAAGAGAGAAATGTTATGAATACATTTAAAAAATAAAATTGTAAGAATAAACTCCATACTATTTTTATAAAGCGGGAAAGTTTGTTTGAGTGGGCATGTTAACGTCAGAAACTACCGGTTCGAATTGATTACTATGTGTTAGATTAACCATTTTGACGATGTAGGCTATGGCGCTATACGCCATATTGCGTCATATAACAGTGCTGATCTAACCCATTATACCTGCAGTCACAGTCACCTCGAGTTCTTATAATCGTGTGTCATAAAAAACTCTTCTTCTCTTCAGAGGCCAGTCGTAGCACTAGGTCAAAAGCGTGGGACTGTGAACGCGGTAGGTAATAGCTTCGATTCCCAATTGAGGAAAATAAACTAATTTTATTGAGTGTATATCGTAATTTAGTACAAAAAAATCTAAACTTTTTTTGTAGTTAATTAAATTAGAATTTGAAAAAATATAATATATATTTATTAACTAAAATGTATAAAATCTATAAAGTTCAAACATTTCACGGTCTGGTAGCATCTATGGGGACAATATGGAAAGAATAAAAAAAATATTTGTAAAAACAAAAACCTCGACTGCGTAAAACTAAAAAGAAAATAAACAAGCCCAATAGTTTATTAGGATTAACAGTCAGGACCTCTTTAAATTATGCGGGGTTCCTGGTAAAGATTTTATTGATTGAAGAATTACTTATAGGTCCCAACTGTTAATCCTAATAAACTATTGGGCTTGTTTATTTTCTTTTTAGTTTTACGCAGTCGGGGTTTTTGTTTTTACAAATATTTTTTTTATTTTTCACTTTTTTGTTAGGATTCATTATAGTAATGATAATCATGATATACCTTTTTGAAATCCTCGTATTGAGCTCTTGAATTTGATATCCATATTGTGATATTCGAAACGAAAAAAATTTTTTTCACTAAGTCTAATGGCGTCCCACAGTCGCCATGATTGTTTTTTTTTAACGTCACCTATTTAAGAACACTTGGGTTGCTAATACAAATCTAATGATACCTCAAATATGTAAATACGTTCAGCGGTTCTGGAGATGAAGTAATAAAGAATATTGCATACATACAAGATACGCGTGAAAAACATAACCCTTCCTTAGCAGTCGGGAAAATAGGTAGCCTTTTCAATGTCACCGCCTGTCTCCCAAGGGGCGCAACCAATTAGGGTGCATTGGTACGAAGCTCTTTAGAATGAACATATATTTTTCTTTTAATCCATTCCTTTGCTTAAATTTAAATTAAATTTAGGAAAGTTAATATAAATATAAATTTACACAGAGCACTGAGTTAGCACAGAGCAAAACCGAGGGAAAGTATAATCCCATTTGGACCTACGTGAGCAATAAACTATCTATATATATATATCAAATATGCACGCATAAATATAAGCCAACTTGAATTTGAACCCGTAAAGTCCATTGGACCAAGAAATCCACAAATTCTTTACAAAATTGTCATTTCTAAACGTTACAAGCAAAGAAATGTTTATTGATTACATAAATACATAAAAAATATAATAAATAATTATACGATCAATACCAGAATACCATATTATCATATTTCATTCATGAGGGACATTCAGACGCTCAAGTCGACTTAACTCGAGCTCGGTTATAGATTGGTCGACCTTGGTACTTGGCCTCAAATATTGCCAGACGGAACGGCGCCCACAACTATGGATGACGTACTCGTACATATTATGATTATAGTGTAGACACGTGTTGACTAAAATTGGTATTATTCAATAAAAAACCGAACCCTTGTGCTGTAGGGGAACAAGGGTGTGACTGTATCGTGACGTTTGTGGGATCAATCTCTGCTCATGAGAATGAATTATTATTTAGTAAATATTTTTATTTCTTTGCTCTTGCAAAAAGGTAAAAGCCCGGCGTCTAGTTCCGCCAATTAACACGCAATGCCTCGGAAAATTTGGCGGAAAGTGGAGAACGGAGTGTCTTAATACCATGTTTCCACTGCCTAGCCTGCTATATGCAGGATACAGCGCGAAGCTAGTAGTGTTATTGGTTTCTTTTAAAGGAACTCTTCACAAGATTTAAAATTTAAATAGGTCCCGACTGTTAGTTCTATAGTTAAATTTGTTCTTTTCTTTTTAGATTTATGCAGTCAGTGCAGCAGGTGATTTGTTTTTTTTTTTAATAATTTTATGTGGTAGGCAATTCAAGTTAGGGAACAGTGAGTTAATTATGGCAACCTTGTGTTTAGACATTCAAATACTATATTATGCATTTTTTACAAATTTCAATTCGAATAAGAAACGAAATGCTACAAAAATACTTAGAGTGCTATAGTTGTGAACAATTTCGACAATTTAAGCTCGTTTAATAGAGTTGACTTAAATTGGTCGCATTATTATGAAAACTTACAATGTTATTAGTGTCCACACTTTGCCAAATAGTTCAGGGTCTGTAGACAAAACGTCGGCAGCGTCTTATAAAATATACAGGTTAACTGCATGTGGAGGTAACGTATGGAGGCTATCGCTATAATTGGCATATGTCTCACTCAATGCCATGGTTTTAGTTGTAAGTCCCTAAAACTATGAAGAAAAATTGGAGTAAAACTAATTTTTCTCATGTTTTACTTCAAAGCAATGTTAAATTGTAGAGTGTTTTATGTACCGCTTCACGCTCTATCCCAGGTATCGCACGGAGAGAATTTAATGTCAAGATACTCCGTTCTCCAATTTCCGCACGAATTCGAGACATGGTTGTGGGTTCAATCTTCATTCAGGGATATTTAGAAAAAAAATCCTGTGGTACGACAAAGCGCAGCGCTGAGTTCTCATCATTGTCTCTAATTTAAGCAGAGAATATAGTGTTTTAATTTTCGAATTTCTATAACTATTTTGCTATGCGGGAAAACGCGTGAAAAAACATCTGTAAAAGAGCACCGATGTACTATTTCGTTCAATACAATGTTTTATAGATATTTCTAGCCAAATATGCAGTTTTATACAGTTTTACTTCCTTATTTATACAGACATGGAGCCGCCGACCAAGGCTGGCCTTGAACCTAATGGTTTATAGCCAAAAGGGAAAATACGTGTTAGAAATGACATCGACTGAAATATGATTTTTAGAGGCCATTGTAGTTAACTTAGAAAATGGTTCTAAGCGCGATGAGTGTAGTTTCGGTTTCCATTCAAAATTTTATTTATTTTGAAGCGAGACTTGCTAGCTAGATGTAGAGATGATCTTTTTTAACAAATCTGTAAGTTCAATTGTCACTTTAGTCAAGCGTACTTTTTTAGCTTCACAATGTATGTGCACATAGCGGGGTGGTAGAGGGAACCTAGGAATCTAGTGTTCAGATACTCCGTTCCCATTAAAATACTTTCAATCCTCATTATCCACATTTTACATTAATCTTTTCTGAATTGAAGCCACAATCATTGTATCGACAGTCAAAACTTCCACCAGGTTCAAGGGTGGGTAAAATTAAATATCATATATCTAACCCTTCTGAGTTAAGCACTTCGAGGTCGTTTCCCTTTGTATACGCTCAAGCTATTGTCAACGCACAAGGACAGAGTCGTTTTAAAGACGTCGAGTAAGCAACAAGCTATTTTGAGCTTAACTTTAGAATTTTCATATATTTCCTTAGATTCCACTTAGTTCAAGTTCATGAAGAATAATATTATATTTTACAGTAGTAAAGAAGAAGCATATTGGGTTCTAATTTTAGGTTATTATAAGAATAATTACAGAGTAATATTTAAGGTAGATGCTCTTTTATTTTTTTTTCTTTTTGCTCACTAAAGTAGGGTATCGTTTATGTAATCAGCCTATACAGTTAGTCTTGCCGTAAATATGGTTACAAAGAAAATCAATTTTTTTTAGTACATCTTTTTGATGTTCCCGACATTAAAAAATGTTAAATAATAATGTCAAAATATAGAAAGAATGTTATTTATTAAATCAGCTTCACGCTATATCCTGTAGCCAATCAATAATTATTAGTAATTATCTTTGGGAAAGCGGAAATTTGTAAAAATCTCATTACAGAGATGCTAACAACATATATAAGTTGTAACAAGCGTATAAGAAATTCGACGGAGAGTTTCCAAGAGGCGCGGGTTCAAATCTCGCTTAATCTCAAGTAATTATTTTTTTAATGTTTTCTAAAAAGTATTTTTTTTTTCTAAGTGTGGAATAACATTTCAAAATTGTTAAAGCTAATAGTTGTTATTGTTAGTCTATGTTGGTGAATACTACTTCTTGACAAAATTTCTTAGCTGTATCCCGCATATAGCATGGCAAGCAGAAGGAAACTAAGAAGACTTGTAGAAAAGTTTCTAGATATTGCTTGTTGAGGGGCGGAACTCAACGCCGCATAATTAAACATATATTTAGTTCACTTTCATTCACATTTATCTATATAAAAATAATTTGACGTGTCTGACGCCCGCCCTATACTCGTATGTAACCCGGATGGAGCGCGGTCGTTCACCGCTCCACGCTATTGATTCCTATGTCATAGATGCATTGATATGAGATGAGATGTTTTACCTTTGGTTTATAGATAGATTTACTAAATAATGTTTTATTTATATTTAAATATTTTGGAGATTTATAATTAAAGATAAAAAATGCTTGAAGCCAGTCGTGGCGCAGAGTCACAAGTGTGTGACTTTAAACGCGACTGGTTCTGCATTCGATTCCCACTGGAGGAAATGAAATATTTTTGTAAATTTATATTTTCATTTCTTTGCTCTGGTGTCGAGGTAAAGCGCGACGTTTAGTTCTGCTAACTTTTTTTCTGAACCTCACTTATAAACTAATGTGTACATATGGAGGGTAAGTTGTAGTATCGAGTATAATATTGTGCTGATAGTGATGACAAATATAGAAGTGCAGACGTGACTGGAGTACGTTAGACCTGACCTTTGTTGTTGTAAATGTTTTTACATTGTTAAGTGAACTAACTTTGGATTTTGAAAAATTCCAATTCGACAAATTTTCAATTCCAGTTCATATAAAATTACTATTAAAGAAAAAAACAGTTACATAAAATGGAATAAATCTAAAAACGACGGTCTCTTACGTCACGATCCATTGAAACAAATTAGAGATCGAGGTGTCTCAGCATTATGTTTTCTCTGTCTCTGTTTATTTAATGATTTCAAAATCAAAATATTCTTTATTCAATTAGTATCACCAATACAACCAATGACTTTTGAATGAACCATGGATCAATCAAAATGTCAAGTTACAGAAATAGTGTCAGTTATATGGAAATCCAACAAAGCTCAACAGAGAAACACAACAATTTTGGTGTTTTTATATATATTAAGAGATAACATGAACGTAAACGTAATATAAAACATGATTTATTTTAATTAGCCGTTATGCGTTGGAAATCCATCATTCTCTATGCGATGACCTACTTACTTATTGTAGAGACTACTGTACTATTTGCACTATATGTGCCTTATTAGTTTTGAATGTAATATCATTATAAACAGACATTAAGGATGCGGAAGATATATTTTTATGAAATATTGCCAAAAAAGTTACGAATTCGAGTCTGGTCTGAGGTTAATATAATATTTTTTACTTCCGTATAGTTTCTGGTTAGAGAAGTCGTGGCGTAGAGTGCAAGCAACATGTTGTGGAAAGTTATTATACAAGTACGAGTCTGGCCTGATAATATAATATTTATAAGGCTAGACTCGAATTTCACTTTTATATTTTTTTACTTTTGCATAGTTTCTCGAGGCAAAGTGCGGCGTTGAGTTCCATCACTCAACAAGCAATGCATCCAATGTCTTATTGAGAACGGAGTGTCTTAATACTAGACTCCCTCTGCCTGCTATGTGCGGAATACAGTGTGAAGATAAAAAAAAAACAGGAATAGTTTCTTGTGAACAGATAAGATTCCGCTAATTTATTATAATAAGAGTTAAGGAAGTCATGGTGACACTCCGTTTCCCACTTTTCGCCCAATTCTCAAAATTATTCTTTTACTTGTTAAGTAGCGTAGTCCAATGCCACACTTTATCCTGGTATAGGAGCAAGGACATGATAAAAAATTATACCCCTAAGTGGCAATCGAACCCACAGCCGTTAAGATTACAAACCGACGCCGTCACTGCGTCACAGCGGCTATCATAGCTTGACACCATTATTTGTCAAAGCGTTCTGTACCCGACGTCAAGGAAGCTGACAGTCCTATCGCATTAATAACGATCTCGGTTTAATTATTCTACTATATATTGTTTAGAATAAGTCGCCTTGAATAAAATTAATGATACACTGCATATTGTAACTTTGAGGCTACCCTCGATGGTTTTTACTGTACTTTTACACTCGATGTTTGTGGATTAGATCTCTTGTTGGAAGAAGGTTTAGGTATATGTATACATAGAGTATTTGTTTTCGTGGTTTTAATATATTTTAAAATAAACGATTATAACTTATAATAATGAAATTATTAACGTATATTTAAGTTGTTCAAAAACTTTTTCAAATTAAAATTACAAAATATTCTTCATTCAAAAACACTTTTTCAAGCATTTTTGGATCGTCGAGTAAATATAAAGATACTACTCTTTTTATAATCTGAGGCCAAAGTTGTACACTAGCGCATCTGACTGTGAACGCGATGATTGAAGATTCAATTTCCGCTAGGGGGAATCGAATTATTTTTATTTTCTCGCTATGGTAACAAGACAAAGCGGGGCGTTGAGTTCCACCACTCAAGAAGCAATATCTTGATACAGCATGAGCTAACTAATCGGTCAAGTGCGAATCAGATTCACCCACCGAGGATTCAATACAATTTTCAGAATTGTAGGTCAACGGGAAGTGCAACTTATAAAAATTGAGTCTTGAATTGAACTTAAATATGTACGTACGCACTTTGTATAAAATGAACAAAAATTATGAGTTTTTGATAGTTTTTATCTCTATAAATAGGTAAAGATTACAGATAAAAACTATTAAATAATATATTACTATAAATTCGTATAGATGGTATGGTATGGTTTTTTGATTATAGCGTTCCGAGCGTGCCAATTCTTATAGATTATAAATTCGAGTGTAACTTTCTGCCACTGACGCAATCAGGCGCTGTCAAAGTCAAAGCGCTGATCAGGTTGTGATAAAATTTCATATAGAGATACTTGAGGGCCTTGAGACGGACTTAGGTTACTTTTTTGTCCTCATATTTATACGCCGATACGTTAAATAAATGCACGGCACACACCCCACAGTCGTGTCTCGAGTATTCTCTACGTTCGAAAAAGGTATTATAACCATAGGCGGACACAACAACATACACCAGAAATCCAGGATATAAAATAACATCATACACTTACTGATAATATACCAAGTCGTAGACCACAGTAGTATACAATATGTCAATGACCTACGCCATACAAGCATAGCTTACGTATCGCGAGCGCACTGAGAGACGCCAGCGAGTCACGACATATTAAGTTACAGTTTGCAACGTTAAACAACATTTAATATTGTAATATTGGTCAAAGTTCTCTTTAAACAACCCACTATATAAGTTTATGAAACGACGGTTGCGTATATATATCTCAGCTAAAGTGTTATCAAAAATCATCGATTAGCCCCGAGGAATCAAAGAAAAATTTAGAAAAAAAAGCGCTGCAGCGACCCATTCGACAAGCTCGCCTAAAAACTGCGTCACGTGATCCGGACGCTTTAAAGCGCTGCCGAGAACTATCAGAGGTAAACCAATCGAGTAATAACGATAATTCTAACGACATTCATACAAGTGAAACTACAAAGACACCAACGGAACTCGCGACTATACAAAATAACATTTCTCAAATTAATAATTCGCACGTTAGTGTTACCAATGATGTGGAAAGTAATGATAAAAACTGGAAAAAAGTACACTATCGTTCCAGAACAAATAAACGGCAAGTTATTCGAGGGAGTGGGTCGTTTGATTGTGAGTTGCAAACTGTGGAGCGAGTGAAAAAAATTCATGCGTGTTTCTTCAAACCAGATACGACTGAAGATGCGCTCA
>JAAIXJ010000134.1:460575-519622 GCA_013403705.1 Heliconius hermathena
TCTGGAGGCATTGCGTGTTGAGTGGCAGAACTCAACGCCGCGCTTAACCTCGACACCAGAGCGAAAAAATGGAAATATAAATTTAAGTAAATATTTCATCTCCTCGAGTGGGGATCGAACCCACAACCAGTCGGTTTACAGTCACACCTCGTGCCGCTGCGCCACGACCGGCCTCAAATTATTATTATTAAATATTTTAGTAATAGTAGTTGTAAATATAATTTTGTCGTATGACCACGGTGAAAAACTGAATAATTTTTCACTGTTAAATCAACGAACTCACAAGGGTTAATTTTTTTTTAGTTAATTTGTACGCCGTGAAAGTAAGATACAGGAATATAACAGCGAAATCTTCCTATAGTTTGCTCGGACTGTCTTGAACTGTCACTGTTATTTTGTAGAAAGTAATACGATAGTGACACTATTCTATTAGTAATTCTCATTTCAATTAAAAAAAAATTCCATTGAGGCCATAAGGATCTAACTTACAGTTGTAGCATGTACACTCATTAAAAATATATTTCTTTACTTGAAAGTAGAAACAGAACTGTTATGAGGCTTTTAAAAGAAACAGTAAACGAGCAGTGGTAAAATTAAAGATGGTATCAAAGTGTCTTCTTTTAAGGGTATAGAAACTTTGCTCTATAGTCGATCCACTAAGCCAAGACTAAAAGTCGTTGAAATTTAAATCAGATATGTGTGCCTTTATATTTATCCGACTGTAGCCCTAAAGGAAGATTACGTTTTCAGCGCATATATATACTATATAAGCCAGTCGTGGCGCAGTGGCACAAAGTGTGACTGTAAAACCGATTGGTTATGGGTTCGATCCCCACTCGAGGAGATGAAATATTTACTTACATTTATATTTCCATTTCTTCGCTTTGGTATCGAGGCAAAGCGCGGCGTTGGGTTCTGCCACTCAACATGCAATGCCTCCATAATTCGGCAGAAAGTGGGGAATGGAGTATCTTAACACTAGGTTCTCTCTGCCTACCCTGCTGTGCGCAGTATAAAGTGTGTAGCTGATTTAATTTAATTTTTTAACTGGCTTAGTTGATTTGATGGTACGAATGAGGGTCTCTTGCCCCACTGTGCGTCGTTGGATTTGTCTTGATGGAGCGGATGTGATGATATATATTACTTTAGTTTATGGAGTCGGATTATTGATTGACTGGGTTTGACTCTAAACGCTAGAATTTTAGTTCGATTTCTACTTGAACGGTTAAAATTATTCATTATTTTTTTTCCATGTTCTGGTTCATATAAAAGGTACTGAAATCCGCCACTTTATACAATATGCAATATCTCGAATTCAGGCGGAAATCGGAGAACAGAGTTTCATAACACAAAATTCGTTCTGTCTACCTACTCTGTTACTTTCGGGATATACAGTGAAGCGAATATATAAGGTCTTTTATTTTGAGATGCGCTCGAAAATAACCGATCGACAGAATGAAAGATTAAGGTCACATAAGACATCGTTATTCAAGACTTTACTAGAGACGTGTTTTGAATTTTAGTAATACCTGCAAAGAATGAAATATTAGTTCTATATTATAACTAGTCTTGAACTATGCGAATATATTTTTTCATATGGTTAAAATGGTTTTAGGGAAAATTATTAAGGTCTGGTCCTGGTCGGTTTCCAGGAGGCACGGGTTCGAGTCCCGCTGCGTTCAAATTTTTATACGTTTTCTAAATAAGTATTTTTCTTTCTGAAGTGTGGAATAACACTTTAAAAATGTTTAAAAATATTTAAAAAATAGTCTCTCTTGCCAAACGATAGTTTTTAGTAATTAAGTTGTAACAAGCGTATAAAAATTTCGACGCAGCTTGGCGAGAACGCATGGCTTAGTGGTCAGAGCGCCTGGTCGGTTTCCAGGAGGCGCGGGTTCGAGTCCCGCTGCGTTCAAATTTTTATACGTTTTCTAAATAAGTATTCTAAATAAGTAAATTATTAAGGTTTATTTTAGTATGGTAAATATTAATTTAAATTATTATGGATTCATTATGATTTCGTAATAATAAGAGAAAAAATATTATTTATTTCAATTTTATCTAGATAAAGATAAATACGGGCGCACGACAAATGCTGCCTTTGACGGTCTTTGCGGTCTGAATAAAAAGTAGCCTACATGTTGCTCCCAAGAGAGACCCAAGGAGACTTTAGATCTGGAAGAAGGTGTATGGATCTGGAGATGGAGATCTTTTCCCTCTGCATGATCACGGAAAATTTCTTGTCTGTCAGCAAAAAAGTTTTCAGTGCTTGTGGATTTGGAAAAGGAATTTGATAGAGTTATGAGAACGAAATTATGGAAGATACTATCCAGGTACAATGTGAGCGGACCCGGAATGTGAGCGGAGCGGAGAGGCAAAGTCTCTATACAGAGATCACTCGGCCCGCGTGCGAGTAGGAGCTGGTATTTCACCCTGGCTTGACATCCAATCGGATGTTAAACAAGGATACGCCATGTCAGCCTGGCTGTTCAATTTTGTACTTGGACAACTATCTCCAAGGAGTGAAACAAAGTGACATGGGAGTGAAAGTAGGTGACTTTAGTTTGAATTGCCTGCTGTACGCAGATCATTTAGTGCTCATTTCACCATCAGTTGCAGGCATTAGTCAGCACTCTGAAAGAAGGATGCGAAACAGGTATGCAGAGACCGTAGCGTTTCGCTCTTCATTTTCTATCTCGCTAGGAATAGAGCGTAAAGCTAGATTAGATTTAGTTTAAGAATTTTTGGAAACGTATAAAAAATGTATTATATAATATTTTTTTTTATAAATTTTCTACAATAGTCTTTTTCTTATCCAAGCGTAGAATAACACAAATACGTTAAAAATATTTTTTACTTGCAGTAATATTTCTACATTTATACTATTCAAGACACGTTGTTACTGCAGTGGAGTCCGAGTCTCTAACGTTTTTAAGTACTTTAATATATTTAATACGGTAAAGAGATATCATGTTGCGGTAAAATTTGTTTTAATTGACATAAAGTGATAAATTTAAGAATATTTTTTAGTTTTTTTTTGGGTACTTCTTCAATCGTAAAAATGGGTTTTCAAACTGTATCTTGATCGATGTTAGATGATATATATATAAAAAAAGTTTAAATAAAAATTACCTTTACTACCATTTATTTTACACAAATTATGGTATAAACGGTTATAATTCAAACTTTACAGCCAAATGTTTCCTGCGAAAAACACTCGACGTATTTTTTTTTCGATTTCATATGGAAATGGAACATTAAGAAATACGAACTTTATGGTCTTGGGACCTTCAACATATTCACGAAGCTAACACACTAAGATATTTCAGTTTCATTTTTTAACTTAACGTTTTTAGCTTGAGGCATAAGCTTGCGATAATAACCGCGACAGTTGTGGTTTTGTAGTGTTGATGGTGAATAATAAAAGTCTACTCACGTTTAGCACTGAGTTTAATCAACACCACTTTAAATGTACATACAGTGATAACACAAATGGTAAAATCACAATTTAACACGGTACACTTTATAACAGAGTCAACCACAAACATTTAAATAAAATAGAACACGATAAATATAAATTTGGAAAGAAATACTAAAGAAAATAATGGAACGTTTTGATATAAGTACATCGAGTGGCAAGCATCGACTGTTATAATTATATTATGCCGTCGACAAGGAGGTAGGTGTAAAAACGACAACTCCGTACCGGTTCAGCCGACGGCATTCATAATCCATAAATAAAGTAAATACGAATAATTATTGTGAAATATATAATTTCTATTAAACATTGTAGTGTATGCATGGTTAATAAATAAACTACAATATTGAAATATATAAATGACACATATCAAATAAACTATAAATAGTTCCCTACAGTTTCAATTCGTACTCGGGGAATAAAACATTTGATGTTTTAATTTAGTAACGAGGCAGCGGCGTTGAGTTCAGCCACTCAGTACGCAATGCTTCAAGTATTTGGAGGAAAGTGGAGAACGGAAGTGTCTTAATAAGAAACGGAGGGTCTCAACACTAGGTTCTCAGGTTCTTTCTTTCATTCTACGATATGCGGGACACTAAAAAAAGAAATAAGCAAAATGTTTTTCTCAGATACACTTTAAGTGTGAATTTGAGAGAAACATTTTTCTAATCTCTTTACCTTCATGCTTTAGTCGGAACGAACCAGAGTAAACAGAGAGATTTCGCATAACTTGACGACATAGATTGTTGAGTGGCTTTAATAGATGCTTTGCTTTACCCATCGAAGAAAAAAAAATAGCCGTCCCCCCGCGAGGAATCTTTATCTTACTGTAATCCCAAGGTTGTGACTTCGATTCCCACTGGGGAGGATGATTTAAATTTAAATGCTATTCATTTCTTTGCTCTGGTAGGCAAAGTGCGACGTCAAAAACCACCACTCAACACGCAAATCTCGAAATTGAGACAGAAAGTCCTATGAACGTGTTATACGGGAAAAAGCGTGAATCTGAATTATTTTGATTTTATTTACTAAGTGTATCACAAACTTAACTCCTCAGTAAGGTGAATGAAATATAACCGTTATAAATTTTGTTCCTTTGCTTTTGAGCGTAGTAAACCGTAAAATCATGACATTGCGTTTCACTCGCACATACATATTTACTTATACGTTCTATATATTTTTAAAATATATATAACGTATAAATACGTATTTATTATTTTAAATCTGTCTTTATCGTATGAGGCCTTTGAGGCGTAGCGGCACGGTATTGACTGTAAGCGTGACAGCACGGGTTGGTTTTTCACTCGGGGTATTGAGCTATTTTCATTTCACCGACCTAGTAAGAAAGAAAAGTGTGGCGTTGAAGTCTGCGAATCACCATGCATTGTTTTAAAAATTGGGCGATGCATGTGAGGGAAAGAAGTGTCTTAACACTAGGGGTCTTCTATCTTTTTACGTTACACGTTAGATATATAAATCTGTCTATATTTCTTTATTCCCTTTCTCTCTCTCTCTATTCTCATCAATCATTTTTTTCTTTTTGATTGTTATTGTGTTTTTTTTGTTACATGTGGGACGCTGAAAAACCTTATTATAGAGTTTTTAAACTGACTCTAATACCTTCACTGCGCTTAGAATGCAGACAGTGACAGTGAAAAATTAATGTCTCTAGCAAGAATATATTGCTGAAGACGAGGTCGGAATCTTAAGAAAGCTTAGGTTATACTATCAGAATTTTAATTAAAAACTGTTAATAGGATTTGTAATAAATAATAACCATAAATAATGCAAGGTGTGTACTATTACTGATAGAAAGATGAAGAAAATAAATTATTATAAGATTTTTTAATTAAAAAAAATGTTTTTTTTGCAATTTTCATGTAAAAGTACTATGTTTCAATTCATATTTTATTGTTAACGGAGTAGCCAGAGAGAAAAGAACTCCAAACTCTACGGCCCCGTTTACCATTATCACCTTTTCATACATGTCCTCTGGGGGTTCTCATTCTTTTTATGTGATCTTCCTCTAGTCGTTAGTAGTGCGAGGACATTTTAATAAATAAAATTTATACAACATTTGGAACTTATTTAAATTGTTTGTGTATGTGTCTCATTTTTCTGAGTGGGGATCGAACCTACAACTCATAATATATATATACTCTCTCTCTCTCTCTCTCTNTATATATATATATAAATTCGAAATATTAAGAACGGCCTTTAAGATTAATCTTTGTAAATAACTAAATTTTGATAATATTAGAACTTTCGGTATTATTTTTGTAAAGAAAGATTATGACAAAGTCTCAAATTTTCGATGAACGTTTCTAGAAATAAATGTTTTGTGAGGAAGAAAGGATTGCTAAATACTTTTCTATGTCTTTTCATAGCCTCGAAGTTTTAACGTACCGTCTAAGCGTTCCTAAGAAAGATATTACGTATACTTAAGACTTAAAAAGTTTAAGAATTTTTTTATAAAATCATTACTTGAATTCTGTAAATAGTCAGAATTTCCAACCGGTACCAAAAATAATATATTTATCTAATAAATTTCAATAAAAAAGATCTTAAATTGTGAAATTGTGACATCTTCCTCGATTAGGCATATAATCCACAATCATCATATACAATTTTTCAGTATTTTATTCAAAGTGAACAAGAGGGAACCTGGTGTTAAGACACTCTGTTCTCATTCTGTTTCGTATTGCGTGTATTCAGGTATTGCGTGTTGAGTGGAAGAACTCAATGTCGTGCTTTGCCTCTTTATCAGAGTGAGGAATTGACCCCATAACCGCCACGTTTACATTCGTACGCTTGTGCCTTAGCGCCACAACGGTCTCAAGTATATTAGTATAGCTATTATTATATATTCATATATAACTAAGAGTTTAAAAAAGCATAGGCTGACTATAAAATGTTAATACTTTTATAATCCTAATACTTTTATAAACCTTTTTCAAGGACAAAAGGGGAAGTTAGGGATAATTGGAATCGTGACTCAATTATTTAGCTTTTGTTCGAACGCTCAACGTTTTTAGTGACTTGAATTACGAAACAACTTGAGAACGTATTAAGATGAATTGCTACCTTTTTTTATAATATAGTGAAATTAAAATAAAATAAATCAGCTTCACGCTGTATCCCGCACACAACAGGGTAGGCAGAGGGAACCTAGTGTTAAGACACTCCGTTCCCCACTTTCTGCCGAATTCTAGAGGCATTGCGTGTTGAGTTAAACCTCGACACCAGAGCGAAGAAATGGAAATATAAATATTCATTTCCTCGAGTGGGGATCGAACCCACAACCAGTCGGTTTTACAGTCACACCTCGTGCCGCTGCGCCACGACTGGCCTTATATAGAGAAATTACTGTATAATAAGTAATTATTGTATTACAATAACGAGGAAAGTTGTAAAAAAAGAGACTCACAAAATATTATTTTTAGTATAGTTTGTTAGGATGGAAAAAACATCCATCTTAACAAGCTTTCACACTTATAATATTAGTAGGAGTAGAATATGAGGGTAAGAACAATCTTACATTGATATCGCAATGATTTTGAATTTCGGTAGAAGTTTAAGAACAGAGTGTCTTAACACTAAGGTTATTCTGTGGTGCAGGGGCTCCGTGCAATCGCAATACGTAAGCTATGCTTGTATGGGGTTGGTCGTTGACATATTGTATACCACTGTGGTTCTACGACTTGGTATACGATTAGTCGATGTGTGATGCTATTTTATGTCCCAGCTCCGGTGTATATAGCAGTGTCTGCTCGTCTCATACGGAGGTGTTGTGCTATTTTATGTCCTGGAACTCTGGTGTATGTAGTAGTGTCCGTCTACGGTTCGAGACACGACTGTGGGGTGTGTGCCATGCGTTTATTTAACATATCGGTTGCTTTGCGGTAGTGCGTTCGTTCCACGACTTATATTGATCTCACAAATCACCATTCTAATACAATCATAATATAAGCAAGCGTAACAAGTAACTTCAGAAAGATCACACACAAATATTCCGGAGAGTTCTATAAGGCTGTTGTAGCCTCAGTCTGGTAAGAATACACGGTGTAGAGGCGGGAAGGTGACCTTACTCTCTCGTCCTTTTATTATAACTAGCATGCAGTTTTAGTGAAGAGGAGGTTGGAACGCAATTGATTTTTCTTCGGCTTCAAGTTATGATAAAGTGATATATTGTCGAGTTTAAGTTATTTGAATAAACTTGTGATGGCAAATATATCCTTAATAGAACCATACATTCTGATGGTATTTTTTTAAGCTTTCTCAACACTGTTACCTCTGAATCTCTAAAACATTTTGTTTTATTCACGATCACAACTATAAGCGGTTCTAACCACTAGATACATCACGAGTCAAAGCATTATTTAATTTATAATATTTTTAAAGGTATTTAGGGTATCAGTTACACTTTGCTATGTGAAGCAAGACGTACAAGTATGTACATGTAGTCATACAGTACTTGAAAATAAATGCAACTATATAATACTTATCAATTCCTAAATTTCTTATACAAAAAAATATATAACATGTATGCAAGTCACCATAATCGACTTATAATTTTGATTGCAATCGAGTGATTTTAAACAATCAACGACGATTCAGCGAAGCTTTGTTTGTTGAATAAACACATTTATCTGTTTTCATTAACAAAATTTAATTTCGCGTTAAAACCGTGCACTTTAATTAACAACGTAATGTCAGAAATGGTTTAACAAGCCGTCACATGATCGGAATATTGTCGAAGCTTTTATTTTTTTTTTATTTTCACGCATCGGGTGACATTGAGTGGACACAGTAATGTATTATCCTGTTTTCTCCTTTTTTTTAGTTAGCCTCACGTTGTATCCCGCATATAGCAAGGTAGGCAGAAAGAACCTCATGTTAACATCCTCATGTTAATATACTGGATTCCCATTAAGACATATTCGTATTGAGGTGCGGAATTCAGCGCCGCAACGCCACCACCCGCTTTTTTATTTCGCTTATATCAAAGACCATTGTTAACATTTAGTAATCCTATAAAAATATAGTGTAATAGCACTCGAATCTACGGCTCTTGGAAACCGTCACCACTAAGCCGTAAGTTCTTCCATCTACGTCAAAATTCGTATATACTTGTCACTACTTATTAACGTTGCTTATGAATATCTTCCTATAGAGCTAAATAAAAATATATTTACACAAATTCTTTATTTTGATAAAGTAAATTTCACATTCATGTTTCTATTTTAAAATTTTAAATTTGTGTTTTGTTTAAAAACAACATTTTATTATATACTAGCGACCCGCTTGCGAATTCACTCGCTTGAAAATTTAAGACTAAACCTAAAAAAACAAAAATACGAAAAAAAAAAAACAATAAAACACTTTTTCTTACAACAACCGCTTAAGTTCCTTAATTACATTCACAAGCGTCAAATAAAGTAACTTTTACAGTAATCCGAGAATTCTGACTCCAGTTAAAAACTTCCGCTTCTATTTTACTTAATCTTGTTTCTAATTTACATTATAATGTTATTATAAATTTGTCGAATTATTATACTTTATTATATTAACGTGACCGTTTTTCTGTTTATTAATATTTATGTCTGTGGACCGATTGAAATAAGAGAAACATTAAATTTTATTTTTTATTTTTATGTTTCTGAACGGTTAACGTGAAAAAATGCACAGACAAACAGACAATTTTAATAAAGGCCTCCGATGACATTTCTTCTTGTATATCTTCCATGTACAGACACCGATTCATTATGATTTTATTATAAGTATGGATAGGTGTTACCGAAAATCTATATAATTTCGGTATTCTATAAAATATCTAGACAATATACAGAAAACCCCAGGTGTTCTATATTATATTGCTTACAGGCAATTTATGAAATATTATGAAAATTTATGGACAATCTATTACATACTTTACCTAGATAATTATTAAAATGTCTAGAGATTGTATAAAACACCTGCTGTTGCTCCGGAAATGTGTAAAATAAATAAACTTTGGTCAATTATGCTTTAAGCACCTAAATATAACAAATCTAAGTTTACCTACACCAAAAATCCGCCACCGTTTACCTGTAAGGCAGTTAAGTCCATAGAAGTGTTAAACTTACAGCTTACGAATTTACTTATTTATATTTCTATGAAATTGTTAATAACTACCTAATTAAAAATTAAAGTAATTAAAAAATATTTCTCACAATACGTGAAATAACTAGTGAAAAGCGGGAATATGTCTGTCTGTAACATTTAATTTTGGGTTAAAATTTGGAAAGTCTGACGACGCTGAATATATATAATATATTTAAATTATTTCTCCGCTCTGGTATTACTTTCTGCCACAATGTATTAAAAAAAGGCAAAAAGCAGTGAACCAAGTGTTTTTACACTAGGGTCTCCTTATCGACAACGATATGCGATAAAACGTGTGAAGTTAAAAAACAATGCAATTTCATCCAATCAAGGTTTATGTTTTTTTGGTTCCAGTAATCTGAACTATTATATTATTTTTAGTAAAATAAAACTAATTGGATTCGTTTTTTTCGCTAGCTTCATTAGCGGTTCGGCCAGAGTAGTCGGTACTAAGTACCACATTCAACTGCAACCTTTTCATAGACATTCCTGCAGGATCATTGATATTGTGTTTGCAAAAGTCAGTCGAGGTATTCGTATCCGTATCTCTTTCCATCCGCTTCTCTGACTTTATTTTTTATCATTTTATCGTCACTTATTCTGCATAATTATTCGTAGGTGTTCTTCTTAATTTTTACTGTTATACTCACACAAAAAAAAAGAAACAGAATGAAAAGATTATTTTATTATATATTGAATTCCCTCACCTATGTATGGGTCATCGCTGATCTATCTATCACGATATTGTTTATGTAGATTTTTTTAAAAAGATATAAGTTATTTCATCAATCGATAAAAATAAAACTGCTGAATAAAAATAATATGCTACAAATATAAGTAAATATATACTTACGTCGAATATAAAAATATATGTCGAGGAGTCTCTACTCCTCCAGTTTATTCTTCGGTTAAATAATAAAAAATAAACTCTGTGAAATTATTGAACATAGGGTGAAATTTATGAAATTCCAGAGAGTTCCTTTTTCCTTTTTGCTCGGGATGCTCGGTGAAGTTACCGTTTCCTTTTTGCATTAAAAGAGCGCTATAAATTAAGAAAAATCATTTACTGTAATTTTTTACCAAAAAACTAAAATAAATTATTACTTTTGACTGTTTTAATGTTAACTGACACTGTTTTAGGGTAACCAGCCGAAGGTTATGTTTCTTTAAGATATTACTTGTTTATTAAATTTTAAATAAAAATTAAATCAAATCAGCTTCACGCTATATCCCGCACACAGCAAGGAGGCAGAGGGAACCTAGTGTTAAGACACTCCATTCCCACTTTCCGCCGAATTCTGGAGGCATTGCGTGCTGAGTGGCGGAACACAACGCCGCGCGCCGCGCCGCAAATGAAAATATAAATGTAAATAAATAATTCACTTCCTCGAGTGGGGATCGAACCCACAACCATTCGATTTTACAGTCACACTTTGTGCCTCTACGCCACGGCCGGCCTCATTAATTTTATTTATATTTAATTTGCTTTAATTAGAATCTAAACCCAGAACCATCACCGTTAATCTCACCGCAGCAGCAACGGCTTCATTAGTAGATTACGGGCTCACTAATTAGCGATTCCTTTCATATTTGCCATTTCGATTCTATCATTGACGTCGAAAGGGCCAGCACAATGTAATTACGGGTAGCGGAGGATTGAACTAGAACAAAGCCTAAACGTGGTTTTCATTTGATGAAAAGCGAAAATTAACTACCCACAAAGGTATTGTGGCTTTCATTTTTAGGGTTCCCTGCCCAAAGGGTAAAACGGGACCTTATCACTGTACTATGGCTTCGCTGTCTTTCTGTTTGTTTTTCCGTCTGTCACCAGGCTGACTTATTTATACTCTCATGATTTGGTGAACCGTTAGACAGTAGTAATGTTTGGGTTTGGTCTTAAACTGGAAGGTAATCATAAAGTTTTTTTTGCTTTATAGATCCGAAAAATTAAAGGATAGAATATTTCCACAACGTTCTACCTATTCCGCATGAAGCAAAAGAACTTAGCAAGATCGGCAAAAAAATTCTAGAATTAAAACCTCTGTTTACCACTTTCCGCCCAATTTTCAAGACATTGCATGTTAAGTAGCGAAACTAAACGCTACGTTTTCTCATTATTTTATAACAAGGAAATGAAAATAACTCATTAAGGAAATCGAGTCTATAACCCTGACGTTGACAGTCACATGCTGTACCGCTGCGCCACGACGCGCGACGGCGTCGAGAGAAACTATTTATTAATTTTTTGGCCTCACGCTGTATCCCGCACATATATGAGATGAAGGCAGAGGAATTTTGAAGGCATATTGAATGGCGAAACTTAACGCCACGCTTTGTCTCGTTACCAGAGCGAGGAAATCAAAATAGTAAATATTTCATTTACTCGAGTGAAAACTGAATCCCCATTCTTAGGGTTTGCAATCCCGCTCTTGCCTCAAAAAGATATTTATGTAAAGAATAAAAGTATATCTTTTAAATGCTGAACCAGGGGTATTATTATAACCCCGAAATCCTAAATCAACATATATGGGTGTTTTATCATACATAAAGTTATCATAATTTAATACTCGGAATTTATCCTAATGCAAATTTATTTGGTAAAATTGACTTTATTTGGTACGACGCAGTTTACTTATTCAAATATAGACAATATTTTATTTGAAAGAGTCTGTTGATAACACCATTATGGCACAGTGATATATCTTTTGAAAGAAAGCATGTTATGGTTTCGATTCTCAATTGGTAGAATGATAATAATAGTAGAGGATAAGTGTTTTGCTATAATGGAGTGTCTACTAAAAACGTTGAGTTCTGCCACTTTCGAAACTGGCGGAACCATGAAAGAGTGACTTAACGTTAAGTTGTGAATAAAGCCGGAAGCTGGTTAATTTGTGATTGCCATAATCAATAATTAATAAAAATTTTGAAGAAAAATAAAATATAATGGTTTTGAAAGTTATTAAATAATTTTGAATGAAAGTTGCAATATAGTGATAATCTGGAGAACGTATAATAAGAATTCACGCTGTATCTCGCACACAGTAGAGTAGACAGAGGAAACCTGTGTACTTAGTGTTGAGAACGTTACCCACTTTCCGCCGAATTGTCGAGACATTGCGTGTGGCGAAGCTCAACACGTCGCTCTTTGTCTCGCTACCAGAGCGAGAAAATTAAAATATTAAATATTTCACTCTCACGAGTGGGAATCGAATTCATAATTGTAACAATTACAGTCACACGCTTGTGCTGCTACGCCACGGTGGCCTCAAAGTAATTGTAAACGCTAACACGCTAACACCTGCAACTATTGGCTCGAATTGGAGAATTTTAGATAAATATACATAAGAATGGTAAACAGTTCTAACTTTTAATAATTATATTTAAAATTATATTGAGTTTCAGTGAGACTAATCCATTCGGGTAAATACATTTTTATTAATTCAATTCTATACTTCAATTCTATATTTTCCCCCTCTCTAATATGACTTTCTTGATATTATTTTTCCTGTCTCAATCTTTTTATATGAAGAAAAAGAACGTATGTATACAAGATGATCCAAAATAAAAGCTTAGCTCCAGTATATAACAGACGTCCATTAGTCGTGGATGTGGACGGAATGATTAAATAGTTTCACTTACTGATACCATTCTTCGAAAACAATTTATATTTCTGGTGACGAAAGTATGTATATAGGAAGAAAAGTGCTACTGTACTAATAAGTCTTAGGAGGAATGATTTAGTTAGGTACTTACTTTGAATGGAAAGCATAAAATGAAATTTCTTTTTATTTTCAAGATTTTTGTAGTAGTAAGTTGTTTAAGATTTTTGGGGTGTTAAGTAGAGAATATTATGCTATATATTGTGATATTAATTTCACACTACATATATCCAGCCTAACCTGAGTTAATTGCCACGTTTTGTATACTACTTCGATGCAATGAATTATTGGATTGGATAATTTGAAATTAATCATTTCCCCGAATGGAGATTGAACCCACAACCATCCTGCTTACAGTCAGATGCTGTCCTTGTTCTATTGAATTGGCTTAACCTTTAGTTTCCAACCAATATACTCGTATATCTTTAAAATGGTAATGTTATTAAAACGTTAAAGTAATTCAGCTTAGTATGCAAATACTTTTGGACTTCAAGCAGGCGAAGCCGCGATCGGGTCAATAGTATATTATTTTTTTGAAGCTTCACGCTGTATCCCGCACAAAGGAGGGTAGGCAGAGGGAACCTTGTGTTAAGACACTCCGTTCCCCACTTTTTGTCGAATTCTGGAGGTATTGCGTGTTGACTGGCAAAAATCAACGCCGCGTTTAGCCTCGACACCAGAGCGAAGAAATGGAAATATAAATTTAAATAAATATTTCATCTCCTCGAGTGGGGATCGAACCCACAACCAGTCGATTTTACAGTTACACTTCGTGCCGCTGCGCCACGACTGGCCTCAAGTAGTATATTATAAAGTATTTATAAATATTTATAGCATTGTATATGAAAATGAAAGTCTAAAATTTACTTTCATAAACATAATTAGAAACAATTAATCTTCGTAAATCACCGGGAAATGCGAATGTATAAAATTAAAATTGTTACTTCTATTTGTTTTACTCTGAAGCGTTATAACGAATGTAAAAATATTATTAGTATTTTTCTTTTATGATTATATTCTTTTATTAGAAAGAAATATTACGGTGCAGTACGGTATTAATAATATTAGTATTACACAAACGTGTGACTGTAAACGCGACAGGTTGTGGGTTCGATTACCAGCCGAGGAAATTAAATATTCAATATTCATTTCCTTGCTCAGGTAACAAGACCGTTGAGTTGCGCCACTCAACACACAATGCCTCCAGAATTCAACGGAAAGTGGGGAATAGGTTTTAAAGAAAAAGGAGTGTCTTAATTCTCGGTTCTCGGGTTCTCTCTTCCTTCTCTATTATACGCGAGATACAGCGCAAAGCTACAAAGAAAGGGAACAAACCCACAACCATTGCCTCACTAGTCGGACGATGTCTCACTGCGCCATGGTGACCTCTTTACATAATTCTCAATATTAAAAGTCAAAGAAGTCCTCGTCTCCACTTTCAACAGGAGCGGAACTTGTATCCATTTTAATTTAAACTTGCGATGAGGCGGATAATTAAATTCATTCTTTTACATTTTTTTTCCTCGGACCGATCTTTTTCTTTAGGTAAAGTGTACCGCGGTAGATGGGAAAACTTGGAGGGAAATAGAGTTATTCTTATGATATTAGAAAAGAAGTGGTGTTGATAATTTTAATCCTGTAACTTAGACATTATATTTTCAAGTAATTTTTTATGTTTTTTTTTATATTATATTATATTATAGTATGTAATAAGTGAAACTTTTTTTTATAGCTTTGAAAGTTGAATTGCGAAGATAACAGGGTAGGCAGAGTGAACCTGGGAATTGTTATGACACTTCGTTGTTATTAAGATACTTCCATTTAAAAAAGATTTAAAAATTAAACGATGCAGTATTTGAACCCGTGCTCTTGAAAACCATTCAAGCTGCGCCATACGGCTAAGCCAATAAGTAATACATATATATTTATTGATGAGTATTTTATGTATTTATTTTAACGTATTATATAAATATATAAATATTCTATTTAACGCCTAACTATACAACTGCACCATATCTCTTTTATACAACTGCACCATCCAAAGGTTGCCTGGTTGCGCTTTTAACGATAAGGCCGCCTTGTTGTACTTTTTGATCATTTTAAAGTTTGTACATAGCTTTTTTTTAAATGAAATAAAATATATTTAGGTATTATTCCTATCCTCCTCTATGGATGACCGAGGAACAAAGCCACCATCACTTGGTGCCAGAGCCCAACGAATGAAGTTAACCCTCTGCGGCTGATGTGGCTTAATTTTTACAATTACACTGACGCGGTAGTTCACGAGTCATCTTTTTTAATAGCAAACATTTTTATGGAATTAACTTATGCAGCTATTTTATTTATATTAAGACACTTACAGTTCACAAATTTTCATCACAATCCGAAAAAAATGCGTGTTGAGTAACGAAACTCAACTGTATAATGAAAATCACTTTTAACTCCGAGTGAGAATCGAATCGACAACCACCGAGTTTGCAGTCAAAGGCTATCTCCCCATGCCATTTACCCATATACAAAGCATAGTGGATGTTAGTAACTTGTAAATATAATCAAAACAATATAAATTCTATCTAAGTAAATATAAATAATTAGGCTAACCTGCCGTGCGTGAGTGCTCTTATACATTCACTTATATTATTCCTTATTAAGGCGTAGAGTAATGGTAGCCATTTCATAAATTAAGTCATTATTTAACGAATGTTTTCTTTTGTTACATTTATAGTAATGGCGATCATCGATCTACAGTGGATGGTGTGTGTTCTTTTATGCATTATACGCATATAAAAACAATTATATTCAATTAGTAAATAGGCAGAGGGAACCTAATGTTAAGACACTCCGTCCAATGTTAAGAACTCAGCGCCGCGGTTTGCCTCGACACCAGAGCGACGAAATGAAAATATAAATGTAAATAAATATTTCACTTCCTCTTTTTTTATGGAAAAGGACAAGGCAAACGAGCGTGCGGGTCATCTGATGGTAAGTGATCACCGCCGCCCACGACTCCGTGCAACACCAGAGGAGCTACAGGTGCGTTGCGGGCCTTTAAGGTGTGTTGGGCGCCGGAGCCCGGCATTACCTGATGCGAAACGCAGTCGCATAAAGGCACTACTTAACGCCGGTTTTAAATGCCGGGGGTGGTAATAATCCGATCGAGTCTGCCCATGCGTATTGCCATTGCTGGCGACGTGACTAGAATCACGTCGCCAGCAATGGCAATAGGCTATGGCCACACGTACTTTAGTCGCTTCTTACGACACCACCAGTACCAGGATGATCCTATTCTAGGCCGGGATCACACAGCAGATCCTCGAGTGGGGATCGATTCCACAACCAGTCGATTTTACAGTCGCACTTTGTGCCGCTGCGCCACGACTGGCCTCAATCTCAAATTCAATTAGTACTTTAAAAAAGTAGAGTTTTGGGTTAAAATAAAATAATTTCCGATAGTTTTTACACTACCTAAGTAAAGCTGGCTAGATATTCAATAGCTAGTACAGAATAATTTCAATAGTATGCCAATATTATTTTGCAAAGTGAATATTCATTTATCAAAAAGGACGTAACTTTTGTCGACGGCAATAATTTTACAGCTTCCGACCGTAAGTTTTAATTTATTCAACCACAACCCATACATGAATGTAACAATTCACATTTACGTTTATATTTAAATTAAAAATTTATATGTTTTCATATAAATGAGGTATGAGGCCGGTCGCGGCGCAGCGGCACGAGATGTGACTGCAAAACCGACTGGTTGTGGGTTCTATCCCCACTCGAGAAGATGAAATATTTACTTAAATTTATATTTCCAATTTCTTCGCTCTGGTGTCGAGGTTAAGCGCGGCGTTGAGTTCTGCCACTCAACACGCAATGCCTCCAGAATTCGGCAGAAAGTGGGGAACGGAGTGTCTTAACACTAGGTTCCCTCTGCCTACCCTGCTGTGTGCGGGATACAGCGTGAAGCTAATTTAATTTTTAATTTTTTATGTTTTCATATAGTTTATATTATTAAAAGCTGTCGTGGTGCAGTGGTTAAAATATCTAATTGTAAGCTCGATGGTTGTGGACTCAATCCCCATTCGGGGAAATGATTATGGTATTTTTTCTTCTTCCCGCGCTGGTATAAGAAGTGTGACGTTGAGATCCGCTACTCGATAGCGGAGCGGAGTGTCTCAACACTAGGCTCTCCATGCCTACCTTGCTACAAGAGACGGAACACGGTGTAAAGCTGCAAAAATAAAAAAAAAAACATATATGATAATATTGAAATGGTTACGAAAAGTATTTAATTTGATACATAAACTCAAATAAACTAACATAATATCAACAGTTTAGCATTATTTATGTTCAGTACAATGAAGAACATAAATGGTTCTAAAATATAACGAATCCCAGACCCCAGCTCTCAATGATCCAACATTAGAAATAATAAGCCACTTAACCCTCCTGACGGGGTTCAAATGGGCTTTAGCTGAGGTCATAGGAAGACTAATTTCCTTTGAAGTGAACTATTTTCCAATTTTGTAAAGCTTTCCTCTTAAATAACCATAAATAATATAACTAGATTTTACTAAACAAAACTAGTTTCAACCGGTTGTCGTTGGATATATTTAGATTTTTAGTTTCTTTTTTTTACATGG
The DNA here is from genome assembly GCA_013403705.1 of Heliconius hermathena. Lineage (NCBI taxonomy): Eukaryota > Metazoa > Arthropoda > Insecta > Lepidoptera > Nymphalidae > Heliconius > Heliconius hermathena. The sequence goes on from JAAIXJ010000134.1 coordinate 478,503, forward strand.
ATGAAATTTATCAGTTTAATTCTAAATACGACGTTTAACGACGAGTCAATTTCCGCACGGGAAAATGAAATAAATATATTTTCACTTCCTTGCTCTGATAACGAGCGTTAAGTTCTGCCACTCAACAAAACGGGCGTTGAGTTTTGCCACTCAACGCAACTCCTCCAGAATTCGTTTGAAAGTGGAGAACAAGTATCTTAGCACTAGATTTCCAGGTTTCCTCTGTCTATTATATATTTCAGTTTTTATTGCATGCATTATGTTTTTAAATATATAGAACCTTGTGGTTAAAGAAAGAAGTTAGTCTCTTGTAAACATTACGTATGTTTCATAAATGACATATTTTGATTTATTATTTATTGAGACTATAGTGACTGTAAACGTGAGGGGGCGCTTAACTTAATACCGAGCTTTGCCTAGTTACCATAGCGAAGATATGAAAGTATTTAATATTTGATTCCCTGAGTGGGAATCGAACCAATAACCGTCGCACTTATAGTCGTAAGCTTGTGCCCCTGCACCACGACAACTTATCGGATTGAGAAAATTACGCTCATGCTCAGTAATAAAAACCTGATATCCATGCCAGAAATAATAGGATAAAAAATGTTTATAAATATGTGTTCTTTCGATCGTTTTTCCGGTTCCGTATCTCGAAGGAAAAAATATCCGCATAGGATCACTTTGTTGTCCGTCTCTATGTTAAGGCCCTTGTGAAGTTATCAAGCTGAAATTTATATCAAATACTCAAGTCTTAGAGCTGTGAAAAAACCAAACCTATAAGCCAAGGCAATTCTTGCCCTGCTTTAAGCCCCGTTTTCATCTCCGAAGTAAATTATTATTAAAATTTAAATAAAATAGATCTTCATATCCGCCAACCAGTCGTGGCGCAGGGGCATACACAGGGATGTGTGTGACTGTAAAATCAACTGGTTATAGATTCGATCCCCACTCTAGGAAATATAATGTTTATTTAAATTTATCATTTCTTAGCTCTGGTGTCGAGGCAAAGCACGGCATTGACTTTCGCCACTCAACACGCTATGCCTACAGATTTCGGCAGAAAATGAGGAAAAATCTCTTGACACTAGGTTCCCTCTACCGATTCTGCTGTGTGCGGGATATAGCATGAAGCTATATCCACCAACAAATAATTTTGTTATTACTTAGCTCCGCTCCCTCTAAGCCCAGAAATGAGCGAATTCATTTTAACCCTTTCTGCGGGACGAGCACGTCCATCCCGCTTGATTATTTCTTGATGAAAATACGAGTATCCAGCTGACTCTTGCAAGCAGGAAACCGGGCTTTGTCCAGGTATAGCGACGTGAAATTATAAAAGAACTGGTGTCGACATCTAGGAAATATTAATAATGTATGAATGAAAAATATTTTGAATTGAGAAATATTTGAAATATAATTTGGCAATAACAAAGGCAATATAATATTTTATTATATCACAATTTGTCCCAAAATTCTTAAAGCGTAGGCGAAAATTTAGAAATTTTTGGAAATTCTTGAACATCAAATGAATAATTGTAGCGATATTATCATTGTTCAAGCACAGTTTTTATTATACTATAAGTCAAGAGATGCCGCGTTTCAAAAGTTTTTGGTAAGTTTAAGTTTATTATCATATTATAATTCATGGAACTTTGTAGGTTAAATTCTTTAGTTTATATGTCTGTATAAGTCTGTCTAGCTTTTGCCTATTAAATTATAATCTCTAATCTATATATTTTAAAAAATGTATTTTCTTTCTAAAGGCAGCATTTTTGTTTTCTAAGTGTGGAATTACACTTAAAAAATGTCAAAGACGATTCAGTACGTATTAAGACATATTTGGACATTGAAAATTCCACTTTTCCACACGTAACGTTCCAAATTCAGGTAGATAAACCAGAATGGAGTGTGTTCACACTAGATTTTTCTCTGCCTACTACTACCTATTTAGGTGTTTTGTAAAAACAACATAAAAGAGCAGACACAAACGTGCGACTATAAACGGGACTGGATTTGAGTTCGATTTTCGCTCCAGGCAATGGAATATTTAATATTTTCGTTTTCTCGCACTAGTAACAAGTTAAAACGCGGCGTTTAGTTCCAGCAGTCAACAAACAATGCTTCAAGGATTCGGTGGAAATTGGAAAACGAATATGTCTTAATAGTGCGGGATACAGCGTGAAGCTAAAAACATTTTGTCATTTATATTTTATAGTACAATAATAAAGTCAAAAACTCTCTTTTATAATAAATAAAAATATTTTTCAAACAATAAAAAAATAACTTTCTTTGTGAATAATAAAATGTTGTCATTTTAAAATATAATTTTAGATCTCCAACCTCTATTTTAGGATTCTTTATTGTCCGTCGGCTCCATTTACAAAGCATTCCATCAACGCATTCGTATCTGTTTCAGTCAAAATTAACTATTTACGGCCTACAATGGCTTATCTCTAACATAGAAGTTAAAAATGTGGAGATGATATCAATATTTTCTGTCTTGTACGTTTTTAGTGGAGTTGGAATGGATCTATACTGTGGTTCAGGTGAACCACAGTATAGAGGAACTTGTCGAGATAAATGATTTTGTGATATCGTGGATTGGCGAAAGTGGACGCCGCAGTTTATCTTAAATTTATCTCAAAGACAAAAAAAATATATACGGAATGGATACGTTTATAAAAATAAATTATTTTTAAAAATAAGATAAATTAAAAATAAATCAGCTTCGCTTTCGCATTCCTTGTGGCCCGCACACAGCACACAGCAGGGAACCTAGTGTTAAGACACTCCGTTCCCCACTTTCTGACGAATTCCGGAGTCATTGCGTATTGAGTTTCGGAACTCAACGTCGAGCATTGCCTCGACACCAAAGCGACGAAATGAAAATATAAATTAAAATAAACATTTATATTTTCACACTCTGTGCTCCTGCGCCACGACTGGCCTCTTCTGGTTTTTTTTTTCAAATTCCCGTCTTTTAAAAACATTGACTAATAAGAGCATTGCGACAGAATAAACACGAGTCCTCGTGGCGCATAAGCACGAGCGTTTCAATTCTCACGCGAAACCATTAAATATTTTGTGTATATTTTCATGTTCACGATCGTATAACGAAACAAAGTGCGGCGTTGAGTTCCGCCACTCAACGAGCCTCGAGAATTCGGCAAAAAGTGGGGAACAGAAGTATCTTCATGGGAACGAAGCGTCTTAACACTAGGTTCCCAGGCTCCCCCTATCTACACTGCCAAGTGCGAGATTGGACATAAAGTTAAAAGAACATCAACAGTAAAATCATGAAACAAACACAACAGGTGTTAAACAGGTGTTAAACTGTTCTCTCAAAAGGGGTAGGATCCCACAACTACGAAGTATACACACGCAAATTCCAATGATGTTTCTTCCACATTTTACTATCTTAGTACATCACAATGTCGGTGGCTTCGTCAAATTAGTATGGATAGCTTTACCAGACCGCATGACGTGTAAATGTTTACGACCATATATGTATACTAATAAAATTAGCTTCACTCTGTATCACGCACACAGCATTGTAGGCAGAGGGAACCTAGTGTTAAGACACACCGTTTCCCCACTTTCTGCCGAATTCTGGAGGCATTGCGTGTTGGGTGGCGGAACTCAACGTCGCCCTTTACCACGACATCAGAGCGAAGAAATGAAAATATAAATTTTGAATAATTATTTCATTTCCGCGAGTGGGAATCGAACCCACAACCAGTTGGTTTACAGTCACACTTTGTGCCCGTGCGTACAGTTATTTATATTTTTTATGTATGTGTTTAGTAATAGACAGAACAAAGTTAGTGTTACAATCGTAACCAACTGATTCCTATGTTACTGGTAACGATTTGCTACGACTCAAAAGAAGTACCAATGAATCGTCTGATTCCAGGAGTGGTTCTTGACGTCGTGCTGCAACAGATGAGGGCCAACATCTGGTAGTAAAAAAAATAGTTTATTAACTATTATTAAATTTGGACGAAACGAATAGATAATATCTCCATATTGAGAAACCTTAGCGTTTAGCGATTTGTTCTAGGCTACTCCACAAGGGATAGAGTGATCACATTTTATCCCTTGGATAGATAGTTATTTAAAATTGATTTCATATGTTTAAATTACATTTATTGTATGATTGTTTTTTTATTATTATTTTAAACTTCACACTTTATCCCGCACACAGCAGAGTATGCAGAGGCAACTTGGGAGCCTAGTGTTAAAACTCTCCGTTTCCCAATTTACGCGGAATTCTGGTGGCATTGTGTGTTCAGTGGCGAAATACAATGCCGTGCCTGCCTCGTTACCACACCGAGAAAATGAAAATATTAAATATTTAATTTTATCGAATGGGAATCGAACTCACAACCTGCTGCGCTTATAGTCGCATGCTTGTGCCCCTGCGCCACGGCTGGTCTTAATAATTGTAAACATATAAATAGAATAAATAATTAAGAAAATTAACGGCATCGTACTTTGAAATAACAAAATATCTGAAAAGTTCCTTTTGCATGTAACAGTCGCGGTTTCGAGACTTTAAAGCTTAAAGCTTCAGAAACTTTGCCACCACTTAAGCTTGTTTGTATAGCAAATTGTTGTTTTTATTTAATCGGAAAATATGAAAATCTTATGTCAAATAATTTGTGCGTATATATTTTTTTGCAGCTTCACATGTTAGTCTAATTTTCGAGGCTTTCTTTTTGTAGGTTCACGCTGTACTGTACCCTGCATGTAGAAGAGTGGAGAGAGGGGATTTAGTGTTAAGTTATTCTGTTACCTATATTCCGCCGAATTTCCAAGGTATTTCAGTAGTATTGGGTGGCGGAACTATGGTGTACTGCATAGTCAATTTTTTATTGTGTTATTTTTACACATCATTTAAGATAAATATATTTTTTTATTTCTATTCTATTTACTATTCATCGCCTTATTTCGCCGTTATATATATATTAGTGAAGTCAGTCGTGGCGCAAACAGAAAATGTGATGTGGGCGACACGCGACAGATTGTGAGTTCGATTCCTGCTCGAGGAAATGAAATATTTAATATTATCATTTGTTTGCTCTGGTGTCGAGGCCAACCCTGGCTTTTAGTTCCATCACTTAACACGCAATGCCTCCAGAATGAAAAAAATAGAGAATGGAATCTTAACACTATGTATACATACAACGTGAAGCTAAATATATAAATACTACTATTTGGTCGTGCTGTGTAACCATTTATGTAATTATGAAAATGATAAATCTATCATTAGTTCAAAACCTAAGAAAAGTTTTATTATTTCACGGAAAGTTTCACTATTAAAACTTTAGATTTTCAGTTTCAGGTTTAGAATTGTAACGCATTTAAAGCTATAATTTATTAGGGTCGGATTCCGTTCACATAAATATATTACAATCTATAGTCGCATAAATTAGCATTAGGCAGAGAGAACAAAATACTAAGACATGCGATTTTTCATGCATTGCCCAATTTTCGAGACATTTAATGTTGAGAGGTGGAGCTGAACGCCGCTGTTTATTTGATCAGAGCAAAAAATTAATAATAATCCATGCTCCTGAGCGGGAGCATGTCACAAATCAAATCAGCTTAACGCTGCATCCCGCACACAGCTGGGCAGGCAGAGGGAAACTAGTGTTAAGACACTCTGTTCGCTACTTTCCGCCGAATTCGGCAGGCATTATGTGTTGAGTGGCGAAACACAACGCCGAGCTTTGCCTCGACACTAAAGGGAATAAATGAAAATATAAATTAAATTAAATATTTTATTTTTCGAGTGGGGATCGAACCTAGAACCAGTTGCGTTTACAGTCACACAGTTGTATCCCCGCACCACGACTGGCCTCATTACACTCGAACGTATATACTCTTTAAGTAATACGTAAGAAGTGTAACAGAGTGCTATTTTTCTCGTCTCGACTCGCATAAGTTTCTTGCGCGATGAAAAATTTCAAAAGTTCGTGTAAAATATAAAATTTTATATTTATAGAGTTTCAACTTGTTGTATATATGTACTCGTAAGTTTGCGTATTGGAACAGTGTTTGACTGTAACCGTGATATTTTTAAAATGTATTTCACACTTAGGAAAGAACAATATTTACTTACAAAAGTGTTAAAATTTAAACGTCAGAGCTATTAATACGTTAAACGTACTTATTTAGAAAAACGTATAATATAAAAAATTAAGTGTGGAATAACACTTTAAAAATGTTATAAAACGTTAAACGTATTGCTTAGTGGTCAGAGAGCTGGGATGGTTTTCAAGAGGCGCGGGTTCTAATCCCGCCGTTAAATTTTTTATACGTTTTCTGAATAATTACATATGTAAATAGCGATTTTTTTTATTTATTCTAGTTTTGCATAATTAGCGTAGTGTAGCTTTTCACCACTCACGCGGGTAAAAGCTATGAACGCATGAATTTGAAAATATTAGTAGACGTAAGTTATACTTTATCTTATGCTATCGTCCATTTATCTAGGATAAATGTTTTTGTGTGTATGATATAACGTGAAAACATTTTTTCATGTCGAGTTCTTGAGATTACCGCGATCAACCTAATAAACTCTTCAGCTGTGAAACATTTGTATAAATTCTTACAACGTTATAGCTGAACCTGTCTCAGTATTTTAATTATTAAGATTTCGTCCTGTGGTCTACCATCTACTGTTTACGAAGAATTCTAATTAAACTAATGAATTTACTGTTTGAACCAAAACGCCTTGTTTTGTGAATTTTAAGGAATTTTGTAAGCAAAATGATTAAATTTTCTATTACATTATTTTGTTATTATTACACTAAGACAGGGCATGACTGTAACGCGCTTACAGTGGTTAGTTGTTCGATGTCCACTCGTGGGAATGATTTTCATTATATTTTAATTATATTCAATTTCTCGCTCTGTTAGACAAACCACGGTGTTGAGTCCCACGACTTAGCACGCAATAAACAAATAAAAAAAATCAGCAATATCTCGAAAAGGAACGGTACCTTACACACGAATATATTGTCAATCCAATAAACGGATTGTCACTAGTGTTAACTTTTTTGTTTGTTTTTTTACATGCATTCTCCTATTGTGTAAAATTATCTTTTTTATTACCGTAGGTATAACATGACGCGAACAACGAACAACGTGACGCGAAGTGATAAGGGCTGAACTGGTATGCTCGGCACTCTATAATCAATGAACAGAAGAGAACAGTTAACCTATTGACACTCTGTTCTCCGTTTTCAGCCCGAGTTTGGGACATTTCATGTTGAGTGGCGAATCTCAACGACCCAATTTCCACTATCAGAGCGGTGAAATGTAAATAATTTATATTGATATGGGTGAATATCGAATCGAACCTAGTGTTAAGACTTTACTTTATTTAGAAATCTATTTTATAAAGAAACTTGAAATTTGGCACAGAGATTTTACAATTTACGTCTTAAAGTTACCAGAGCGAAGGAATGAACATATTAAATATTTCATTTCCCGAGTGAGAATTGAACTCACAATCGTTGCGACCCTTCCCTCTGCCTACCCTGCTGTTTGCGGGGTACAGCGTGAGATAAAAAAAATAATATATGAAAACAGCTATTAATACAAAAATAGAAAGTTGATTTGGATGTGAGGGATTTTGTACGATAATAATGTAAGTAATATGTATTTTAGAATTTTGGAAACACTCCAGGCATTATTTCATATATAGAAGATTAAATTCTTCGGTCTAGAGGCATTTACGAGATTGCTTTGCGACACTGAATATAGGACGTACTGTGAATCAGGCTGTAGATACATAGATCGATATATTAATAAAACTCTTAATTGCATACATAAATATTTCACTATGGCTGTACGCTTTATGATAGTTTAAATATAATTTTACATATACATTACTATATAGATACATTTATATTTTCATTTCTTTGCTCTGCTGTCGAGGCAAAGCGCGGCGTTGACTTGCGCCACTCAGCACGCAATGCCTCCAGAATTCGGCGGAAAGTGGGGAACGGAGTGTCTTAACACGAGGTTCCCTCTGCCTGCTGTGTGCGGGAAACAGCGTGAAGCTGATTTTTTTTTATAACTATATAGATATAATATATATATTTTTTATTATCGGCCGAAGCGCAGCTTGGCCGCTTTGACTAAATTAATATTTAAGGTTTTTTTTCACTATTCTAGTATGCTTAATTTAGGTATAAAACTTGATTTAAGTCTTTTTGGAATTTATTTGATTTTTCCTATAAAAAGTGTCGTATTTAATAGAAAAATGTTTTAATTATAGCACATCTATCTAGGTAGGCGGTAGACACGCACGCACGGCAAAAACAGTTTTTCTCGCGTAAATTCCGATCCCGCGAGAATTCCGGGAGAAAAAGTGTTCTTTCACCTTATCACTCCTCCTCTATCTTTCATTGTTAGTCCCATAAATTTCAGCTGTCCCAGAGATTAGCCCACTATTAATTAAAATATAAAATTGGCTGTTAGTATTTTATTATCGTATAAATAACTATATACACATGGCAAAACGCGATTATTTTGAAATTACAGACAGATCCTTAAATTCAATTATTGCAAGCGAAGCGAAAAAGAGTTAACGATTGAAGCGAACAGAAAGCGAATTTCTCTATTTTTCTTTCTAATGTATCTATTACAAAAAAATATATAATATATAGACAGTATTTCACAGTAGTATTACAAGTAGTACCTACACATTCTAGGCAGATCGATGTTAATATAGAAATTTCCATTTACATTCATTATCTGGCTTGTTCTAAATTGTAGAACTCATTTCGTCTTGTACGACCTAGACTCTAAAGTGGAGAACCTAATTATAAGGCGTCTGACGTTTGATTGGCTTATTGATTTTGAAGACGTGGTGGGGTTACATGTTAAATAGGTTTTAATTGATTGAAATATGAAAAAAGTGGTGGAAACGCAATATTTAATGGTTTCATTTACTCGCTCTAACGGTAACGGTAACGAGGCAAAGTGCTGCTTTGAGTTCAGTCACTCAACACAACGCAACGCCTCAAAAATTCGGTGAAAAGTGGGCAACGGAAATGTCTTAATAGGAAACGGAGTACCTTAATACTAGGTTCCGAGGTTTCCTCCTCTTGCCTGCTCTGTGTTTGAAGAAAATTAGAGGCTGTTGTGGTACAATGGCACATTGTCAAACTATAAACGTGATGATTGCAGGTTGAATTCAAACTCTTGGGAATAAATTAATTTCATATAAACAAAAACTTTAAAAATTGAGCAGCAATCTTTCTCTATCTATCTGGTATATGCAGATACTAGAACCTTAAAAAAATTGGAAAAAAAATAAATAAATAAAAAAAATTAAATCAGCTTCACGCTGTATTCTGCACACGGCAGGGTAGGCAGAGGGAACCTAGTGTTAAAACACTCCGTTCCCCACTTTCTGCCAAATTCTGGAGGCATTGCGTATTGAGTAGCAGAACTCTACGCCGCGCTTAACCTCGACACCAGAGCGAAGAAATGGAAATATAAATTTAAGTAAATATTTCATCTCCTCGAGTGGGGATCGAACACACATCCATTCGGTTTTACAGTCACACTTCGTGCCGCTGCGCCACGACTGGCCTCAAATAAATAAATAGAAACAATTATATGATCAACATCATAATCATAGCGGCGAAATGAAAATATTTCATTATGAAAATGAAATATTTGTGAGTGGTAGTGGGATTTGAACCCGCAATTCGATATATACTAAGATAAGATTAATATTAACAACTTCAATTCAAAAACTAATTTAAAATACAGTCTTGACTTCTATAGGCAGTCTTCAAAATTGGTTGTTAATATTTTAAAACTTTCATTGCTGACAATTTTTAAAATAAATTTCTTGAATTTTACTTCCAAAATTAAATAAGCCTCCCAACATCTTTCTCAAGATATTGTACAAATTTTGAGTAGCTTTAATCGTCCAATGGATTGTTTTGTAAGTAGAAAATCTTAAATATAGTTTCTCTTTAGCGGCATTTAAACTTCGGTTTAAATGGAAGTCCTTTCTATGAAATATCGTAAATAATAGCAGAATGAATAGGTTCTAATGGCAAGCTGGTGTTAGTGTTAAAGTTATTTATAGGTGGGGTTATACCTAAATATTATAATCTTTTTATGGATTTAGTTGTAATTTTTTAGATTGATACTGGATCCCACACATAATATGGCTGGTACAGGTAACCTGGTAACCTAGTCTTAAGACAGTTTGTTTCCATTAAGACGCTTACGTTCCCAATTTTGCTCAGGCTTTGGAGGCAATACGTGTTGAGGGACGAAAATCAAAGCCACGCTTTGTTTTTATTATATACTTTCAATTTCTCGTTCTCGTAAAGAATACCAGGACGAGGAATTAAAAGTATATAATTTTTCATTTCACCGAGTAGGGATTGAACCCACAACCGTCGTATCTACCATTCCACGCCTGTACCCATGCATAACGACGGCTTTGCATGCTTGCTTATAAATTATTTTTAAAGATTGATTGCCGTATCTATGACGATAAAAAATCAACTTCACTGCTTCACATTTGATGTCGAATAGCAGTAGGCTGTGTAGGTAGCCCAGTACGAAAAACACTGCTTTCTCAGTTATTCCGCCTGATTTCTAAACATTTCGCGTTGAGTGGTGGATTTTAACGCCGTGTACATACACTTACCAGAACGGAGAAATAAAAATAATCCATTCCCCCCAAGTGAGGCTCGATCCCACAACCAATACGCTTACAGTCAAATTAAACCACGGCGGCCTCAAAAGTGATGAAAATTAACTTCTAGCTAATAAATTTATAGCAAATTTTGTAAAACAAAAAACACCTTACTTACGCTTTTTTTGCATGAAAACGGAATTGTTTCGCGTGAACACTAACATGAAAGGTAAATATTTTAGAAGGTTTACGTTGTTTGCGTAGCAATGGAATTTGTAATTCTCTGATAAGATTATTTTCGTATATCTTTTAAGCTTTTATAAAAAATTATGGGTTCGATTACCATTTGTAATAATGATTACATTTAAATTGTTTCCCAGTTTCTGATACATGCCGTCACGACGCAGGGGCTCAAAGGTATGACTGTAACGAGACGGTCGTGGATTCGATCCCCATTCGAGCAAATAAAATATTTATTTAAATATATATTTACATTTTTTCACTCTGATGTCGAGGCGAAGTGCGACGTTGAGTTCCGCCACTCAAAAGGCATTGCCTCCAGAATTTGGCGGTAAGTGGGGAACAGAGTGTCTTAACACTAAGTTCTCTCCGTTCACCCTGTTATACAGGAAGAAACGTAAAACTGCAGGTTGACTTTACTTATTTAATGAAAAGATGCTCAAGAATCTTTGCTGTAGAAATTTGGGTCATAATGCTACAGAAGCAGATGTGAGCGTGTATGAAATGGAACACATAGGGTTTTACATTTATTTATCTTTTTTTTCAGTATCACGTTGTATATGTATTGTGTATATACCAGGGTAGGCAGAGGGAACATAGTGTAAACACTCCGTACTCCAATTTTCTTGTGGTGGAACTTAACGCCGCGCCTTTCCCGCGCGCTTGTATATTAATAAACAATAATTCATTCAGAGTGGGAATCGAACCCACAACCGTCGCGTTACAGTCACACGCTTATGGCCCTTTGCTACGATGGCCTCCAACGACATTTATCTATCTTTTTTTTTCATTTTCTCCTAACATATAAAACCGTCTAGTGATTATGGAAATGAATGTCATCGAATCATTATTTCCTAAAAGACTGTCAGCGATTGAGGTCATCGTGATCGAAGTCAAGACAAAATAAAATAATTTTAACCAAAACATAAATTACATTCTTACTTTTGGAAGAGTATCAGTATAGGGAAAAAGTGAGCTTTCTCACTCCTTGTATGGTAAGCTAATAAAAATATTTCTAAACACTCTATCACTTCCAACTTGGGCCACACGATAAGGCCAATTTGCGAGAACGTGGAGAACCAATGAAATATTAAAAGATCCAATTAAAATACAGTTTTGAACTTTTAAATCATTAAAATACTTCTTTAGGTTCAAAGAATCCTGAATTTGAATAAATCAATTTGTATGAAGTTTTAGCAAAATTTTATTGGCAGCCCGAGTTCTATATTGGGTTGGGTATTTATTATTAGATTTTTTGTAATTTTATTCTGATATTTTATGTCTCTTTTTTCTGCTTATAAGTGTTAGGCATTTTTGATGTCATACCGTCTTAATGATGGATGTCTCTGTATAAAAAAATATTAATAAAATACTTGAGATATTTAAAAAAATATATATTCAATATTTGATCCTACATTAAATGTAGTAAAAATACATACATAGAACATGGAAATTCACAAAAAAAAAGTTAAAAGTACTTACTGTAGAAAAATAAAGTGTACCTACCCTGTTTAATTAACATAATTTCACATCCACTTTAAGTGTCCTCGAAGTATTTGAAAGATTTATATTTGTAGAGGTATAAAAATAATAAAAATAAATAATTTGAATGCATATATTGAATTATTTATTGTTGACTTTAAAAAATGATCGACAATTAGGATATTTTTTGTTGCAGCATAAAAAAATTATAGTAAAGGCATGTTTTGCAACATATAAAAAGTCCTGTTGATAAAACCTATAAAATCATATAAATATATTTATTCCGTTAATATTTTTTAAAAAAAATTTTTCACTATGACTATCGTCAGTCTTGAAAACACGATATTCTTAATATATGCAGGTACGAACACTAAACAGAGACATCTATCAATATATATAAGAATCAGCTTTTATTTCGGGTAGTTCATGGGAATCAAAAGCTTCTGTGAATACACAATTTAAATTAGTATATGCGACTTGTAAGAGATGGCGTTGTAAAGAAATTTAGCATTAGTTTGCAAAATTATATTTTTTTAAGAGCAGTTTTGACGTAAGCTGGTACGAAATTATCTTGGCAGCATCCTCTAAATATCCTTTTAACACGAAATTTATCGATTTTAAATATCTAGAATGATTGGTTTCTAGATATTCTCATCGAAGTTTTTCACACGCATTTTCAAGTCAGGCATAGTTGTCTTGTAATTTTTACATTTTAAATGAAACTTTTTACCCAGACTAAACGCATATGTACATAGCAGTACTATCAATTCCACAATTTTGTTCTTCATGATCCTATGAGCAATCACCATGTCATACGCTATGTTAATCATAAATGTGTTGCATGTGGTTACGCGTCCACACATGTGTAGATATATTGAATTATATTTTTAAAAATGTAATCACATGCGTGGTTGTGTGATCGCATGTATGGATATGTGTGTTTTGATGAGTTTTAATGTGTAAATGTAAGATTTCGTGAGTAAATTAAAAAAGTGAAATTATTTTATATTGAACTCTTAAACTTTTTCTAAATCAAAAATTTAGGTAGTTACGCTCGTACTAGTAACATCAGCGATAAAATATGTATTTTATATAAAAGCTAATTTTCCTTATAATTACATAATTATGAATAACGTATTTAGTGAGATAAAGAATATTATAATATTTATTAAAACATTTTCACCAATATTATTCATAATTGGACAATTTAAAATATAGGTTATAAGACAATCTTAAAAAATAGCCATTATATGCTGCCGCCGATTTTTTAATGGATATTTTTGTTAACGTAAACTGCTAAACCGTTTATAAAGCTCACATAACGGATTTTCCGTACAGCGGGATAATTTGTACTTCCGTACAGCGGGATAAACTTCTTTATTTTCAGCTTTATAATAGAAGTATAGATTCAAAAATACGAAAAAGAAAGTGAATCACGTAGTGTCTTATCTTTAGATCCTTCCATTCTAACCCGGTTTCTGCAATGCGGATTAAGGCGTGAAGCTTAAAAAACCTTTTTATACGTATACGAATTCAAAGTAATACGTATACAGTATCGAGACATCGTAAAAGAACTTCTATTACATTTTGATTTGGTTGTCTTGACGAATATATCATTGAAATTGGTTTCACACTTTTCTTATTTTACGTGAAAATATATTTTTCTATATGAAACAAGCTATTATGGTAACTGAATATATACGCTTATAGGAGTTCATATAAACATAAGCGTGCTAAGTAACTGGTTCTACAGTGGAAAATTGTCAACAATTATGAACTATAATATATTTCATATATTATGGTAAACAATATAAAAAAAAACTAAAAAATATTATTTTTTTTGCAAATGTCAAATATAAATCCTTATCCTACAGTCAATTTAATATATGAAATATTAGTAATATTTCATATATAATTGACTGAGTTCAACCCTCAGTTCAATATTAAAAATGCGATACATAATAGTGCATATTACATTGATAGATCGATTCCTTGTACTCTATTTTACTTTATCTTGTTACTATAGCGTGGGAATATAAATAAATCATTACCCCGGGTGAGAATTGTGCCCCCAGCCTTCGTGTGTACAGTTACACGCTATGACGCTTTGCCATGATGGCCTCTGATTATTTAAATATATGTAATAGGCAGTAACATGTACATTGTATGTATACGACAAAATTAACAGGTATTGTAATCTATACCTGTCAATTTTGTCGTTACCCCTTATGGAGAACAAAGAGATAACTTCAGGAAACATCAAAATATGATCTATTATTGACTAAAATTTTCACATTTTCAGGATATTTCAATAAGCAAATATATTTAATATTAGCGATACCCGTGCAGCTACGCCCACTTGAAATGTACGAATGTTTATTTAATCAGCTTCACGCTGTATCCCGCACACAGCAGGGTAGACAGAGGGAACCTAGTGTTAGACACGTCCGTTCCCAACTTTCTGCCGAATTCTGGAGGCATTGCGTGTTGAGTGGCAGAACTAAACGCCGCGCTTTGCCTCGACACCACAGCGAAAAAATGGAAATACAAATGCAAATAAATATTTCATCTCCTCGAGTGGGGATCGAACTCACAACCAGTCGGTTTTACAGTCACGCTTTGTGCCCCTGCGCCACGATTGGCCTTAGTTATTTAAGTGTATTTAAGAAAAAACCGGACACGTCCACGGAGGGTTCTGTACCAATTTCGGGATTGTGATTGGAAAATACCTTATACTTTGTGATGATGCGGCGAATAAAGTCAATAAACTTAAGTTTGCTGGCAAATACACTTATTTTGTAAGAAATTAACTATGAATAAAAGTTTGTAGTAAGTTTTTGTTATGAAATATCAAAAAATCTTTATTTTTCAGATTTTTTCCTTTATTTGTATTGTAAGATCTTACTTCGTCCTAAATTTCTATTTGTAGATCTACGGGAAGTACACTGTATGGTTTTGATTATGTGGCGAATTTTATGAAAAATTAAGCAAAAACGATACATAAATGCTAATATCTTTTGACTGCGTTGTATGAGAAGCTTAATTTTTATGCTCTAAAGAATATCAGATATTAATTTTAGATTGATACCTCAACGCGGTCACAAGTAAAATTGTCTTGACAGACGGACAGACGCACAACAAAGTGATCTTGTAAGGGTTCTGTTTTTTCTTTTAAGATACAAAATCATAAAAAAAATCCACTATGTTATTTTTACAGTTTGTTTATCCATATTTTTATGTATAAAAAAAATTAAATTTTTGTGTTTTCTGAATGGATTTGATTTTGCTTGCAAAAATTGTCCTATTTAATAAAAAATGGTTAGTTATTTCACATTTGTCTGGTAAAACGTAGTTGCGCTGAACCTTGGAGTGTGCAAATGTAGTTTTTCCCACATAAATTCCACTTCCGTAAACATTTCGGTTTAATATATAGATTATAATGTAATGCTCCACAAATCTCTATATATTGAAAAATTGGAAGCACTACGTGGCTTCTTGAGAAAATATTAACTAAAGAATTCTTCGATGTAAGTTTCTCTAATGTAAAATCTCGGTCTATTTTATAATCACACAACCTTGAATTTTTCTATCATCACACAAATAGTAATTTACAAGCAATATCAAATAACAATGCATTGAAAACTAAAAATATTGCCATTTCAATAAAACAGTTGTATAAAATAAGTATCTACACTTTTATAATAACTAGTAACATTTTGTCAAACAACATACTTTATATAATATAACTTTTTTATTGTGTCAAAATAGCTTTTAAGTTGCTCCACAACTCCCTTTAACTTCCATTGTTAGTACCATAATAATCAGTTCAGCTGGTCCGGTTGGTTAGTGCGGATAAACAGAAAGACAGACAGAAATGTTAAAAATATCGTAATAGTTTTGGTATCGTATAAATAACTATATACACTTAATTTTTTTCTGCCTTACGCTATATCTAATATCCTGCATATAGTAGAGAATGTAGGGGGAATCTGGTGTTAAAACACTGCTTTCCCCACTTTCCGCGCAATTTTCGAAGCATCGCCTCTTTGCTTTATTATCAAGCGAAGAAATGAAAATATTAATAAATTTAAATTATTTCTCTCTCCGATTCCGATTCTAAGCCTTGAAATTTTGGTATTTTTTGTCATCATACAAATTGAAAGCTATAGCTTTCAGTCAGTCAGATTCAAAGAATACATTAAAAAATCGTTGTGTAAAGTAACTGTTATAGCAATTAGCAAATTTGTCGAATTAACTACTTTAAATTTATATAACTATTTATTTATAAACCAATTGTAATAAAACAAGGAAGCTAAGAATCAAAGTGCATTCACAGTCAAACAGACAAATAAAATAAAAATCATGGTTTAGGTTTCTATTACGTTACCAAATGTCTCCAATAACATTTTTTCTTAAATATCTTCCACGTTTTTTTTATTATAAATATAGATTATGTTTGTTTTGTTTTAGCTCCACTCTCTTCCGTAAACAGTAGAGTGCGAAGCGTGGATCTTGTGTGATAAAGGTGCGTGGGGAAAGGAGTGCTATTCCCTTCTCACCATTCAATTATCGAGATAGCGTTGAATGGCGGAACTTAGCGGCACACTTTGTCTTAATATAAGAGCCAGAAAATTAATATAATATATATATGCCCGAAAGGACATCGAACCCACAACCGTTGAGATTACACTGTATATTACACTATATTATTGTTGCGCCACCACGGCACTATTGCCGTTGAATATAACGTTAATACAAGTAAAATATTATAATGTAAACAGTATTCTATAAAGAATTTCTAATAGAGACGCTACAAAGTTCTCATACTAATATCGATACTATACAAATATTTGCGATCGCATCCACGACAACGGTTCCGGGCGGACGTAAACTTTCGTCGATGCTACGAAATTTATAAATACTTCTTCTGAAAAGTGCTTCGTATTTTCAAAGTAAAATTTATAATATATTTTCCCGTTAAATAAAATTCTTGAAAGTTTTCAGTAGGTATAAGTAGTTGATTTCCTTAACGTGTATATTTAAGTTTATTTTCAACTAAATGAAGATTGCGATGAAGAAAAGTTTAGTATAAGCTTTTTTTAGTTAAATATGCCTAACCGTATGATTTTCTTTTTGTATTTGAATGTGTATCTATATAAAATAGGCAAATCTACACTTATAATATTGATGAGAGAGATTGTAAAACTGATGAGTTTATTTGTTTCTTTATCTCAGAAAATTATTATATATGCAAAAAAAGTGTAAATATACAGCCATACTAGATAACAACACGAACGCAAATCAGTTTATAAAATAAATATTTTTTAGTACAGTTAATAAAATAAGCAATATTGAAACACTCCGTTCCCCACTTTCCATCGAATTCTGGAGGCATTGCTTGTTGAGTAGCGGAATTCAACGCCGCGTTTTGCCTCGAGACCAGAGTGAAGAAATGAAAATAAAAATGTAAATAAATATTTAACTTCCTCGAGTGGGGATCGAACCCCCAACCACTCTTTGTGCCTCTGCACTACGACTGGAATAGTATTCATTACGTAATATACGAATTATTAGCTTTTTTAAATTCTTTATTGCATAAAATTTAATACATAAAAATAGGGCGATCTTAATACTAAAAAGTATATACTACCAGCATTTTTGTGCAAATGAAAAGACCAAGTTGTGGTCGTTGGTGTATTAATAATTTATTTCAATACGTGATGTTTTAACGCAAACAACGCTCTTGTCGAGTTTAACTAACCGTATGATTTTCTTTTTGTAGTTGATATTAAAGAATTTTCTCTGTTTTATTTATTAAAATTGACATTGTTTTATAGCGGTATACATGGCGCAATGGTGCTGCTTCTGATTGTAAACGTTCGGTCGACATTCTATGCTCATACAATAAATCGGCGCTAAGGTGCGCCACTTAAAAAAATATTTTCAATTTTAGATGCAAACATTTTTCACGTAAGGGATTAGAACCCACAATGATTACACCAAAGTTGGGTCTGTGTTCTTTAATAATAATAGAAGAAGATCAGTATAGTGACATGTTAAATTTAACTTAAACTTAGCTTCACGCTTTATGCCTAGCGGGGTCGTCAGAGAGAAAGGAGCGCCAAACGGTAAGGTCTCTACATATCTCTTTCGCCTCGTCCACTGTCATGAACCTCTTCTTACATGCTCTCCGGGGGGTCCTCATGCTTTTTCCATGACGTTTCTCCAGTATCTTTGATACTGTGTTTTCGAAGGTCAACCGAGGTTTCCCCCTACCTCTCTTACCACTCTTTTTTCTATCATAAATCTTTTTTGCCATTCTTTCATTACTCATTCGTTCGACGTGCCCAAACCAACTGAGCACGTTCTTCTTCATTCCATCTATTCTGTGTATCTCTTTATTGCGGATTCGATCATCTAAGCTGACTCCGCGTATCCTACGAAGAGATCGCATCTCCACGACATTCATCTTTCTTTGATTCTTCTTCTGTAATATCCACGTTTCACTGCCGTATAACACTGTCGGTACCAACACTGCATTGTGTACGGCCAAACCCGCAGCTGTGTTCACGTTTCGCTGTCTCATCAATGCAGCTAAGGCTCCGTTAACTTTGTTACCGACAGCAATACGCTTTTTCACATCCATCTCATATCTGCCATCTCTACTGAAAATACTTCCCATACTTCCCAAAAATACTACTTCATTCACTTTTCACATCCATCTCGTATCTGCCATCTCTACTAAAAATACTTCCCATACTTCCCAAAAATACTACTTCATTCAATTTTCACATCCATCTCGTATCTGCCATCTCTACTAAAAATACTTCCCATACTTCCCAAAAATACTACTTCATTCACTTTTCACATCCATCTCGTATCTGCCATCTCTACTGAACATACTTTCCAAAAATACTACTTAAAACGACATAAAAAATATTCTTTACACATTCTATATTGTTATTCTACGCTTCGAAAAAGGAAATACTTTCTTAGAAACTTATAAAACTCTCGCTACTTTCAAATTTTTGTACGTTTCTAAAAATTTTGAAACCGCGCTATATGTTTGCTAAATAAGTATTTTTCATTTCTAAGTGTGATATAAAACTTTTAATTCTTTAGATTTATGTCAGATTTCTGTCGTAGTCTATTTTTACCATAACCCTCTTTCGTTAATATATATAATACAATATTATAATAATTTGATAATGAAGTGAGTCTGGTACTTTCTGTAGAGTTCTACATATTGGAGTATACGAGTATATATAAAGTGTGAAAAATAAGTAGTAAAGTCTAAACGCAAGTTCTCAGTTCTAAACAATTGTAGATAAGAATACTAAAATTTAAGTATCCTTTATAGTAGGGGTTCGCAATCTATTATTGATCAGGGACCACTTTTATAGAATTCTTGTTAGCAGGGACTACTTTATAGGTATATTAAAAATAAATTAATAATTAAACAAAAATTTTAATTTAAAAGTAAAAAAAATCTGACATTTCGTATGTGTGTGTGAATTTTGAAGTATATATTAAAAATCTATAATATGAATTTCAAAATATATTAAATTTAAATGTCAAAATATTTTATATTTTACTGAGAAAACAACTTAACTGTAAGCAGACTATACTCAAACACCAAAATTTTAAATCATTCGCGGACCATATTTTAGCTGCTGCGGACCACTACTGGTCCACGGACCACTGGTTGGGAAACGATTTTTTATAGGGACTTCAAGCATGGTCAAACTTATAAATGGTTGTCGAATTCGAAAAATTCTGTATTTTTTTGTTTAAGATACAGAAAATTGGTCTAAAGTAAAAATATATTTTATAGGTTTACTAAGAGATATAATTGAATTTTTGTTAGAATAATGTTAATATTTTTTTCTTAGCTTCACGCTGTATCCCACATATAGCAGGATAGCCAATGGGAACACAGTCTTAAGACACTCTATTCTACAATTTCTGTCCAATTTTCGAGACATTGAGTATAGAGTGGCTGAACACTACTCCGCGCAAAAATCAAATTTATCAAACCGGTTTAAAATTAACTCTATGGTTATACTAAGGGTATAACAATATAATATACCTAATACAAAAATGTATTTCAGCATTAAGAATATTTTTTAGCTTCTCATATCGTATATATTCCGTAAGCGTAGTGCAGTCCGCCCTCCAACTCAATTGACCAACGATCTGAAAAAGGTTGTTGGCTTTGACTGGAAGGTGGAGGGAGCAAGCTCTCGCGAGCCCTGGAGGGGGCCTACGTGGACATGAACAGATTCATTGATCGTATGTATAGATATAATAAATTGCAGCAAAGTGGCGCAGGTGCACAAAGTATGACTGTAAAACTGGTTGGGGGTTCGATCCCCACTCGAGGAAATGAAATATTTAATTAAATTTGTATTTCCGTTTCTTCGGTCTGGTGTCGAGGCAAAGCGCGGCGTTGAGTTTCGCCACTCAACATGCAATGCCACCAGAATTAGGTGTAAGGTGGGGAACAGAGTGTCTTAACACTAGGTTTCTCTGCCTATCCTTCTGTGTGCGGGATACAGCGTGAAACTGACTTAATTTGATTTTAATTTAGTAGCAAAACTGCTGTTCATTTTCCAGACGTACCTATATAGAGTGTCGGATTCCAAACTTACGTTTCCCACCACGGAGTAATGATTAAAATCAGATATTTTCTAAGTTTAAAATCAAACACATTACCCTCACATAAACAATAAAATATTATCCCACTACACTTTAATAGCTTCAAGAGAAAATAAGATAAACTAATTGTACAAAGTCGTTAATATTTACAACCATTTAGCGAATCCTATTTGAATGTGTATCTATATAAAATAGGCAAATCTACACTTATAATATTGATGAGAGAGATTATAAAACTGATGAGTTTATTTGTTTCTTTATCTCAGAAAATTCTGGTTTGATTTTTTTTGTTGAGTAGTCCAAGTGTTAAGCCACTCCGTTCCCCACTTTCTGCCGAATTCTGGAGGCATTGCGTGTTGAGTGGCAGAACTCAACGCCGCGCTTAACCTCGACACCAGAGCGAAGAAATGGAAATATAAATTTAAGTAAATATTTCATCTCCTCGAGTGGGGATCGAACCCACAACCAGTCGGTTTTACAGTCACACTTTGTACCGCTGCGCCACGACAGGCCTCATACAGTTTGATTATAATATAACATTAATTTTGAGCGAGTGAAGTCGCGTTTCGTCGCTAGTATATGAATAATGCGTTAACTCTAATCCGTTAATTGACGAAATCTCATCTGCGTTATCTATCTCGAGTGATAATGAGCGTCTTTAATCCACCTTATTCATCTCCAGTCGGTTTAAAATTCCATTTCATTACACGTAATTAGGTTGCGGGTGATTTTCAATTTTGGGTGTTATATTGTAGAAGATAGGATTGAATTTTATTTGTCAATAGATTTATGAAATTTAGGTACCTATATCTTAATATCGTGAGGGTCGTTGATGGAATCTTTTTAACCTTTTTCTGAGGGCGTATTTTATTTAGGAGATATATAAATGTATTTGTTGTCGTCATCTAATCTTTGTTAATATATTATTTACAAGTGTTTTTTTTAGTTTCACTCTGTGTCTCGTTGTAGCAGGGTGGGCAAAGGGAACCTTATGTTAAGACGCTGCGCTCCTTACGCACTGTACGATTTTGAGGACCCCCCTGACTGAGAATTAAACCCACAAGCGTCGCGTTTACAGTCAAGCACACTGTCGCTGCACTAAAATGACGTCAACATGAAATAATTTATAAGTCATTGTTGCTTTGGAACATAACGTTGAATGAACACATAACATTGAATTTCTATTTTCTCATCATTACAGAATTTTCTCCTAAAAATTTTATCAAAGAATTGAAAGCGTTTTGCAAAAAAATTACACTTGAAGACATAATATTGCGTCTTGAGAATTTGGTAGCCATGATTTGTTTAGCGATAAGGACAAGGAAAAAAAATTTTTAGTAAATAATTTCTTTTACTAATATTAATTTCATACAATTAATATTCCCCCGCTCTCTCCACCTACCTACATGATAACTTCCAAATTAAATTTTATAAATTTAGTAGTTTTGTATGTGCGCTATCTGTCAGTCACTGGTTTACTGGTTAAGCTTCGAAAATAAAGGAAGGTTGCCAAAAAAATATTTTTTCTGGAGGATATGATAATAGTGATTGAAAAGTTATGGCACTTTTCAATTATTTTTCCCACTTTTAATATAGTTGATAGTTCCAAAATTGCGATATTTAACAATAGATACATCTTATTAGCCAGAATATAAAGATTAATGTGATATATAATATATATAAATTAATTCTATTGGATTGGTTTACTAGTCTCAGACCTGAAGAGTTTCTCTATACAGACCCCGGTTCCATCAGACCAGCTCGATGATGATGATATTATTGTACTGTCAACTAAGCCACGTATAATTGCCAAGTTTCATGTTAATACAATTGTTATTTATGTATTTTTTTTGGAAAAGTACAAGAAACAGCAAACGAGCGTTCGGGTCGCCTGATGGCGGCGGTAATCACTTATGATTACCGCCGCCCACGAGCCCGTGCAATACCAGAGGAGCTACAGGTGCGTTGCCGGCCTTTAAGGTGGAGATAGACGCGCTTTTTGAAGGTACCCATGTCATATCGACTTGGAAACACTGCCGCGGGTAGGCCATTCCACAGTTCCGTGGCGCGTGGAAGGAAATTCCTACGAAACCGCACAGTAGTGGATTGCTACGTATCCAGGTGGTGTGGATGATATTTTAGCCTATGACGTACTGTGCGGTTAGAAAATTCGGCGGCAGGTAACAGGTCAAACAGTTCTTCAGAACACTCCCCATGATAAATGCGATAGAGAACCCACAGCGAGGAGACGTCTCTACGTAAAGCCAAAGTATCAAGCTTTTCACAGATCATTGGGTCTCCAATGATTCGAATGGCTCTACGTTGTATGCGATCAAATGGTTCAAGCTGATACAGAGGTGCACCAGCCCAGAGATGAGAACAGTACTCCATATGAGGCTGAACCTGGGCCCTTTATAGGGCCAAACGGTGTTTTGGCGTGAAGTACCGTGTCGCTCTGTTGATGACCCCCAGTTTCTTCGAGGCCAACATCGCCTTTCTTTGTGATCGGGTGGATAAGAACTCTCTTACATGAGTCTGGGACTACGCCGACTGAGTGAGAGTGCCGAAACAAACGCATTAGCACCGGTGTCAGCTCAGGAGCACAAGAACGGAGCACTAAGGGATAGATTCCATCTAGCTCGCTCCACTTGTGGATGTCCAAAGAGGACAGAGCTCGCCTAACAGCTGATTGGTTGAACTTAAGCTCAGGAATTGAGCTCTGGCACAGCGGGTTGGTCGGCGGCGTTGTTCCTTGGTCATCCAAAGTCGAGTTGGAGGCAAAGAGAGCGCCCACGAGATCGGCTTTCTCTTTTGCCGTGTGGACCAAGATGTCATTTCCTGTGCGCAATGGCGGAAGCGAAGGCTGGCTAAAGTTGCCAAGTGCCGCCTTTGCAAGCGCCCAGAATTGATGAGTTCCGGACGGGTAGCTCTCAAGCTTCTCGCCAATTTTGGCGATATGCTCGGACCTTGCTCTGGCAATTTGCCGCTTAAAGAACCTAGAGGCTCGGTTATACTTCCTTTTTGAGGTTTTCACCTCCGGATCCTTAGTAACCAGTGCCTCAGCCCAGATTTGATATCCTCGCGTTTGCTAGAGCAGCAAGCTTGCAAGGCGTATCAAACCAAGGCTGTGACTTGCCACCGATTGGCACTACAATGCTAGGAATATATAGTTCCAGCCCTGTAAAACCACATTGGCAACAGCAGCGGCACAGGTACTAGGATCATTAGAAGAGAAGCAAACCGGCCCCCAGGGATAACATGAGTAAAATGTACGCATCCCATCCCAATCTGCTGACTTGTAGTGCCAGACGCGACGAGTTGCGGGTGATCTGCAGCTGCTGCGCTTAATGGGCACGACACTCCGTACCAGGCAGTGATCAGAAGACCCCAAGGAGGCATCGACGACAACCTGGTATTGTTCCGGATGTGAAATCAGCAGAAGGTCCAATAAAGAGGCATTGTGGTTGTCCACGTCCGGGAATCGCGTAGGCGACTCAACCAATTGGGACAATCCGTTCGCCATAGTAAGATCAAATGCTGCCCTCCTCGCGTGGTCGGTGGTGCGTAATCTAAGCCAACTGGCATTGTGCGCATTAAAATCGTCAAGTATCACGACCTCAGCGGAGGGGATCTGTGCATATCGTTGATAGCCGATTGAATGTGCTCCATGAGCCGATCCGTTTCTGCATTACCACTGTGGGACCTGTAAAGGCATGCGTAGACTCGGGTACGATCGTCCGAGTCAACACGAAGCCAGATGGTAGACAGGTCCCGACCTTCAAAATGGGCAAGATGACGGAAACTTAAGTCCTCCCTTATGAACACAGCCACTCCGGCATGAGGCATAAAGTTATGTTCTATTTCGTAGCCGGGGTATTGGAGAAAGGCTGTGTCGCTCGGCCGGGCAATTTGAGTCTCTGTCAGGAATAACAAGACCGGCCGTGCCGTCTCGAGATAGTGGTGGACGTCATTTAGGTTGGAATGTAGACCCTGATATTGCAAAAGTCCACGTTGAGCGTGGAAGGGGTTGCCGTGGAGCATACGTCTCGTTTGCCCTGTCCATAGCGCGGAACTGTGGCCTCCCCAGAATTCGAAGGGCGGCCTGAGTTAAGAGACTCAGGGAGGGATACTCTAGCACCGGAGGTTCTGGTACCCTCCTGGGGTAGTTTCTCTTTGAGTGCCGCTATCATATTCCAGGGAGGGGTGGGGTTGGGCTCTGGAACCCGGCATTACCTGATGCGAAACGCAGTGGCATAAAGCCACTACTTAACGCCGGTTTTAAATGCTGGGGGTGGTTATGATCCGGTCGAGTCTGCCCATGCCTGTTGCCATTGCTGGTGACGTGACTCTACCACACGTACTTTAGTCGCCTCTTACGACACCACCAGTACCAGAATGATCCTATTCTAAGCCGGGATCACACTGTAGATCAATTTTAGTTTCCTAGTTTATTTTCTTTGGTTAAAATGCATAATTTTAACTGATCTATAGTCACACTAGTTGCAGGTAAGGATAAGAAGGAATTAGATCGGTTTTTTGAATTCGCAATGAGCATGTTTTATTCATGGTCCTGGCGAACGCTGACGCTGTAGAACAGCCCGTTTAGAATGATATTTTTTTTGTTTGGAAATTATTTTGTTTCTTATATTTAAATGAAAAAGAGTATTTGTATTTTTTTATTGATGTTTTTGTATCATTTTTCTTTAATTTAAGAATAATTTAATTTGATTATTAAGGCCGTCGTGGTGCAATAGCGCAAGTATAGTAAACGCAACGGTTATGTATTAAATTCCCACTCTGTGGAAAGAAATATTAGAACTAAGTGTCTTAGCTAAGTTCTCAGATTCCCTCTGCTTAACCTGCTGGGAAATTATGATAAAGCGTGAAGTTGAAAAAAAGTGTAATAATTGTTTTCATCAGAAAAAAATAATTGTGTGTTTTAATGCATATCGATATTACAGTCTTTTTGATAAAATTAAGTACTGCTCGTACTCACTGCGTTTCGCGAATTCACTGCATTTTTCCTACTAAGACGAAATAGTGAAAATAGTTTGTTCCTCTAAATACAGATCGAACCCACAACTATCACGTTTACATCCAGACCCACTGTGCCCTCAAGTACAAAAATTGTATCGACAACAAAGTAAAAATATTTTTTATACAAAAATTCAAAGCATTGACAGTTTCAAATAGTAGTAGGTACCTGTTGAGACGATTTAACGAGGAACTCAACGATCACTTTATAGTGCTTGTAAAAATTTAATTGAACAAATATAACTTTGTTATGCCCACTTCACTGTCAAGATGTAACTAAAGTGGATCATATAATATTAATTTATTAATCAAAATATAAAACGGATACAACAAAGTAAGAGGTATAATTTGCGATAAGGTTTGAAACAAAAAGCAATCGGATATTTATAATTATAATTTTATTTCAGACATTACTTTATTATTGAAATTATTTTTCATTTGATATTCACATTGCTTTAGTAAAAAAAAAACAAGAAAATTTGTATATTACCACATTTTTTACACAGTCAATGACACCACATATGCCAAAATATTTCGGCTATAGGGGATTCCAAAAGATTGAGCATACAAATATAATACATACATACTTTCTCTCAAAAAACATTTTTGTTTTTGACACAAGTAGATAAAAGATTTTATTATTTTATAAATCACAACATTGAAAGACATCATTAGAAAAAAAATTTAAACGCGTTATGTAAGTCTTACAGTAGTTGCAAGTAGTTCTTTGAAATTCCAAGTGTAAGTGATGCTATTCTCATGTCGCACGTTATATTTTATTCTGATAAAATTCTTATTCGTATGTCTCGTATAGTTTGTGTAAAAATTATGATAAAGGTAGAAACGTACCATCTTAGCGTCATAACAAAAAAAAATTGACAATACATAGAAATGACAATTTGAACATAATATATTTTTAGATAGCTTAGGCAAAGACATAGATTAGGCAAAGACAATCTAGTGTCAAGACATTCCGTTTTCTGCTTTCCACTCGATTACCAGACATTGCATGTTAAGTGGTGGAACTCAAAGTTGTGTTTTGGAAAGTGGTGAAATGAATATAATATATTTCCCCTATTGGTAATCTAACCTAAATATGATAAAATTTACTGAAACATTTTTAACATTATGAGATCACTATATAGAAAGAGTAATTAAACATTTCCTAAAGTTTAGTATAAGGCCGTCGACGCAATCAGCATCATAGTGAGCGCAGCTGCACTACATCTGACTGTTAGTGCGACAATTGTGGGTTCGTAACTTATTTGAGAGAATAAATTATTTTCATTTACTTTCTCTAGTAATCTAAACATATAATAATAGGAGAAAATTTATTACTGGGAACATTTATTAATGTAATAAAACCAAAACAATGATTTTTAAAATTTTTAAGTTTGTCTGTCAATTTATTCACGCTAATCTCACAATCGGCTTAACCGATTTAAGTGCAATTTTCGCTTTTGTTAAGGAAGTCTGCTAAAGACTTTCCTTAACATTTAGTGTTTGTTAAATCTAAATTATCTCCGTTACCATCAGGTAGTTCCGTTCTCTTCTTTTCTCCAACCCTGTACAAATTTTCGGAACCACTTTCTTAGTATATCTCTGACACTTCTTATATTTTTATCATTACATACTGAAGATAAAAAAAATTGTATCCCTAAGTTTGAATACATACATGCTACATATGTAAAAAGTTACACATTAAGAAACTCCCCTTATTCTAAAATCACTCAATACAAACTATTTTCAACCATATCTTAAATACGAAGGCCTCTTTAAAAGTGCAGGAAGAGTGCTTTGAAAATAAGACCTTTGACTTTTAAAAGGAGTAGAAACATTTTAACCTAACGAGCCAGTGTATACTCAAAAGATTTCAAGAGACTATTCTATATACAAATAAAGAAGAAGAACAATGTCCTTTTTAAATAAAATCAAATGCTTCCGTAATTTCATTTCATATATTCAGTGTCAAAGGAAAATATTTTAAAAAATATCTTGATAAATTTATATTACATTAGGTATATTTTTATAAGCTTATATTATTTACTAATTGATTCTAAATGATTCTAAACTATTTTCATATGTAATCAATAAATATTAAACATTCGTCACAAATTCAACACGAAAAATGGAGAACTAATTGACATATATTATACATAAATCAAACTTTATATCCTTCTCTATACCCTGTATCAGCATTCAGCATACACGAAACACGGCACACACGAGAAACACGAGAAACGGTTAAAACAAACTTCACCTCGACTTCTAATGTGTTTATCTTGTTCTTGAAAAAAGTTGACAGTTCTGTAGGTGAATTATTATCGTGTTTCGTTTCAGTATTTTTGCGGACGCTACCAGAATATCATTAAGGTGAAGTCGGTTATTTGAAGAAATTCGTGCGTGTAATAGAATTTATATGTCAAATTACTTTGTTTATATCGTGGCTCAGTGGCACGAAGTGTGACTGTAAATGCGACGGTTGTGGATTCAATTCCCATTTGGGAGAGTGAACTACTTTCATTTCTTCACTATGTAATAAGACATTACTCGTTGAATTTCATCAATCAACATGTAATGTCTTGAATATTGGGTGAAAAGTAGGGAATGTCTTAGCACTAGATTCCCTCGGCCTGTTGTATGCGAGATATAGCCTGAAGCTAAAAAAATAAACTTGAAATGGAGTTGGATGTGTGTGATTTTATAGGAGGGTAGTTGGTTTAATTCTTGTGCAGGACAATATTTTTTTTATATTTTCAATTTTCCGGTCTCATTCGGATTAGCACATTTTTGCCGTATAACATAATAATAATATAACCTTCCTATTCCCGAATACGTGATCTCGTGCAGAATTTCTTATAAATAATTAGAAACATCTGTGTTGGTCTGTGAGTGTCTTAACACTAGGTTCCCTCTGCCTACCCTGCTGTGTGCGGGATACAGCGTGAAGATGATTTATTTTTTATTTTAAATTATTGTAAAAAAATATATACATCTTTTTTTTTCTTTTAGGTTCATTATTTATAACAATTTGTATTTATTTTAAAAAATATAATTTTAAACAATGACTATGAATATAATAATAGTACTTTACAAAAAATCTTCAAAATGTAACCACAGATAAATAATGTCAAAGAAATATTTCTTTGTTCCATCAAAATATATGATGACAGATGAATGAGCGTTCGTGTGACGTGCGTGTAATGAGAAAAATGTTTTTTCTTTAACCTAATATGATAGCTATAGGCAAATTTAAATGTTAAAATGTTTTTATATACAAATTTAAAAGTTTCACGCTGTATCCCGCACATAGTAGAGAGAGAGAATATAGTGTTAAAACACTTTGCTTTCCATGTACCGCACGATTTTAGAGACATTGTGTCTTGAATGGGTTCCCCCATTCAACTACGCTTTATTTTGCTACCAAAGCATAGTATAAATAATTAATTCGCCCGAACGGAAATCGAAATCAGAGCCGTCTCGCTTAATGTCAGACACTACATCCTGACACATATAGACCATTTGCAGAATCTTCATAATGGCCATGAAAATAGAGTATAAAAACACCACTGTTTAATTTATTCTGTGACCATTCTCTTTAAACTAATTAACTAAATATACTCATAAAGCTTTTAACGTAACATTTTAAATCTTAGATATATATTTATAGGAATTTATTTTGGTTTAACTACAATCACTATCCGAATTATTATCTAATAACTATAAAGATAAGCCTATTTCTTATTTATAAAATAATCAATTCTGTCGCAATGGATTGCGACATTGCCATTGCAACTACGAAACGTTAATCACTGTCACTCATCTTCGTGTGGCTGCCTCTGACACTTTACAGGTGAAGGTGAGGTCGTAATGGTACTTCAAACACAGAATATGTATGTAAATGTGTATGTGTATTATGTATATGTAGATATAAATAAATTAAGAATAAGATATATTTTATATCAGGGAAAACAGTGGGAACCTTGTGTTACTGTGTCTGACATTGCGTGCTTAGTGCATAACTGAATGCTTCTATATATCTTGTTATCAGTGTGAGGAACTGAAAATAAATCATTCCCCCTGACTTGGAATCGAATCCAAAACCGTTGCGTTTATAGCTAAACGCTTTACTGCTGCACCACGAGAACTTCATATTTAATTTCCTAAAATATATTTGTAGTACATATATATATTAAATGTATTTAACTTTTTAATATTTAAAGTTCCGTACCTCAAAATAAAAAATGAAAATATTTAATATAACTTTGTTGTTTGTCTGAAACAGGATTGGTTGAAATGCCAAGTAAAATGCTTTATTTGCCACATTCAAAATATACAGAACAATATTTGAATGCTAAGTTCCTTCTGCCTTCCCAGCAATATGCAGGATACAAGACCCATATGGCCTGGCCTGTGTGACAGACCCCTAATGGCAATATAACGCATAAGAAGACTGTTGAACATGTTTCGATTCCTCCATTCTGTCGCCATAATATATTTACAAAAGTAAATTTGATGACAAACAAAAAACATAGCTCACATACTTTCTGTAGTCATGTCATAGCATTAATCTTCTTTAAGATAACAGGAAAAACGTCAAACAAAAGAAGCAATGAATATTGCCTAACCTACTAAAAATAAAAAAAAAATATTCGTTGATAGCAGTGGCACAGTAGTTGACTGTGAACTCTTAAAAAAGTTTAATAATTTTTAGCTGTTCTCATCTTGTCATTGTTTTATAAGTGAATAAATTAAAATAATATACATTTCTATGCCTATTTATGTTGTAAAAGTGGAAAGTTTGCTTAGTTGAACACACTTATCTCAAGAACTGGCTTAAATTCAAAAGAATTTTGATCTGTATAGGATTTATTGAAAAACGTTATAGATTATACATATTATATATGTTATGGAGTAAATGGAGTAAACCTAATATAACACAGGTACACTTAGTATTACCCAAGCAACTTGGATTAAGTCTGAATAATTACTGAAATAAATTTTAAATCGGGATTTACCCGTACTTACCTAATTCTATCCCACGCTAGCTGGGTAATGTTATATTAATTAATGAAATTAATAAAATTTATTAATGGAAATATAACACTTTATTATTAAGGAGACATATAAGAGAAAATTTTATTGTTAATGCTCTTAATATAATAGTATTATATATAACAACATTAATAGGACAAACATAATTCTACGACAAACAAAATTACAATTAAAATAGATATTATTTATTGGAGCAAGATAAAACACTGTGTCATTTTGAATTGCAAAATTTCCCTTACAAGAACCAGTTTTTTGTAGCAAATCTAAATTTGCAATTAGGTACATCTTTTACAGCCTTTAGCCAGCTTTAAGCCTTGATCCTCTGAAAGCGACTGTTCATTTGCATGTTCTCTTAAGCTTTTTGTTTCTGGTATATATTTTCAATATATTTTCAATATCAATGAGTTTATCCTGATACACAGAAAACTGATTTCTTCAGAAAAAGTCCTCAATTTTTCTACGATCTTTTCCTAGTCTATAAATATCATTTTCTGAAACAGCCATAGGGATATTACCTCTATCAACAACGGATATTTGGAGTCTTACCGAATCTGCACTAGAACATGGAGGAACTTTAACATTAGATAGGCTTTCATTTTTTAGTTTTGATTTTCTAAGCTCAACCGTGCTGATATTCCATTATCATAAATGTTTTGTTGAGTAGTACAAATGTCACAGAAATTTGTTTGTTGTGTACTTGAACGTATCTTAATAATAACATTTTATTACAACTTTGTTTTTGACTATCTTTTTTTTTTTTTAGCTTCACGCTGTATCCCCCACACAGCAGGGTAGGCAGAGGGAACCTAGTGTTAAGACACTCCGTTCCCCACTTTCTGCCGCATTCTGGAGGCATTGCGTGTTGAGTGGCAGAACTCAACGCCGCGCTTAACCTCGACACCAGAGCGAAGAAATGGAAATATAAATTTAAGTAAATATTTCATCTCCTCGAGTGGGAATCGAACCCACAACCAGTCGGTTTTGCAGTCACACCTCGTGCCGCTGCGCCACGACCGGCCTCGCTTTTTTTAACTTCTCTTCAGTAAAACTTCTATGTTCTATTATCTTCTTTTGTATTTAAAATCCCTGTTTAAATTTAATCTATCATCTCTTTATTCTGCTCTTGCAGAACATTCTGTGATTCAAGTTCTAAGTAAATCTTCTTACGATTCTTGAATAGGTTTCTGCTTGTCTTCTTTGAAATCTTTACTCGATTCCGGTAGTAAATCCAGCCAACACTATTAACAATAATTTATTTTGGAAAAAAAGATGACGCTAGATCAATATGAATGATATCGCTACCAAACATGGCTACATAAGGAGCTTATTTTATTCCATCGTACCAAGCCCTTCTAACCAACGCTTGCAATTTTCGTCGTTCACCCACGTCATAAACATATTTTATACGTTTTGGTTTGTCGACATTATAGAGTGAGGAAATAAAAATATTAAATATTTCATTCTCCCGAGTAGGAAACGAACCTAAAACCATCACGTATACAATTGAATACTTGTGCTACTGTGCCACTACCGCTTCTACATACACATAATAACTGATATACCTAAATGAGTAATTCTTGACATTCTATTGTAAACTAGAAGAGTAGAGAGAGCTATAAGATCCATTTATTAAATACCACTGACTTTATTGTTTTTATACGGAACGACCACAATGGAGTACAATAAAGTGAAGTATGGTGGTAATTCTTAAGAATTGTTTTATATTATAGTGGTATTAGTTTAAGGCTGTCTGACTGTAAACGCAACGGTTGGGGGTTCGATTATCTCTTGAAATAGAAACAGGTACATATACGGTGAAATTTCTTTAATTAAGCGAATACTAAATCAGCCTTACGCTTTTTCCCATATATTGCAAGGTAGTGTTAAGACACTTTCAATATTTTTCGTCAGATAAATGTCGGAAGTCAACAAAACGGTTTTTTTTATCAGAACAAGGAAATAAAAGTAATTTATTTCCCGATTGGGATCGAACCCACAACAGTCGTATATACAGTCAAACACTGTGCTGTAGCGATACGACGGCCTCGTATTACACTACTTACCACATATAAGTGATATAAAAATATATTAGATGAACCACCTCTAATATTACTACGATATGAAGAGAGAGCTCGCAGAATCTTATTTCGATGTAATACCATTTACGGTGGCAAAGAACGTAAATACGAGATCTTGTACATTCGACAACGCAAGTTAATTCAAATTTACTTCAATATTATTATATTGAATGATTTTTTGTTCACGTTTTATGTCTAGCGGGATAGCCATGGGTGTATTTAGATGTTATGACAGGTCGTGGATTCGATTTTCACTAGAGGAAATTAATTATATATATATTTTATTTCCTCTGTCTCTGATAACGAGGCAAAGCGCGGCGTTGAGTTCAGCCTTCCAACACGTAATGCCTCTAAAATTCGGCTCAAAGTGGGGAAAGGAAGTGCCTTAACGAGGACGGAGTGTTTACACTACGTTCTCAGGTTTCCTCTGTCTATATGCTATATGTACGTGAAACTATATTTTTCTTTTTATTTCACACAATCTCCATATTTTGGTTTCTACAGTGTCCGCCATTTTTAAAATATCACAAGCATCATGTCGGAACCTTCCATATTTTTTTATTTTAGCCAAACAGGAATCCAACCCACAACCATCGCGCGTACGTTCAAACAGTATCACAGAGCGCTGTCGGTGAGGTTTATTAATTTCCCAATTCTCACATGCGGCGCGTTATACTGTACCTACTACTTGGTAAACCATGTTGATTTTATAGATCTTTGAAGTGTGGTTATGAAATTTGTTGAGATGAAATAACTTCGTATTACTTATATATTACATATTCATTACATAAACGAGGCATAGGGCGGCGTTGAGTTCCGCTACTCAACACGCAATGTCTCCAGACTTCGGCGAAAAGTGGGAAACGGGGTGTCTTAACACTAGGCTCCCTCTGCCCTCTCTGCTGTGTGCAGAATACAGCGTGAAGCTGATTGATTATTCATATTTACATATTCATGTATATAAAGATATATTTTATATATATTTAATATATATTTTATTAATTTTTTTTCTTGCAAATAGCCCGGAGAAAATAGTACGTATGGGGCATTCCATACAAAGGGGACTGATAAAAAAGTGAAGTTCTCCGATTTTGGTTTTTTTAGGGTTCCGTACCTTTTAAGGAAAAAAGGAACCCCTATTAAAATCTTTTTGTTGTCCGTCCGTTCGTCCGTCCGTCTGTCCGTCTGTCAAGAGCCTTTATCTCAGAAACACTTGTAGATATCTAGTTGTAATTCATACCTTGTACTCAAGTCTGTACTGTCCTACCTTGTACTGTCCTTCGATTTCCTGAAAAAATATTGTATCGTATTTCTACATTTACTTAACAAAAAACATAGACGTTTATACCGCAAAAAACGTATATTATACACTATAAAGGGAATCAAAATTTTTAATCCTGGAATTATGAAATTTGGCAGCTACCGTCTACAGGTAGTTCTCGTTTAAATCCTAAAAGGAAGCCTTAAAATCTAGGGGGCAAAATGTGGCATTAAAACTGCTATAGTCGATTCACTAAGGCATGAGATAAAAGGTAAACATGTCAAAAAAAGGTTCTTTTACATGACAGGTTTGATGGAGTTATTATATTAATTAAAAAATATATGTTTTAAGAATTAATTCGTTAATCACATTGTAAATAGCCATAAAATTTATTATAATATTATCTTATAATTAAAATAGACTACCAGTAAAGCGGGGAGATTTTTTTACAAAATTCATAATTTTTGTATCCTAAAATATACAATTATTTTCGTATAATAATATAATTTAAATATTTATATTTTCAAATTTTATAAAATTGTACTCTGTATATAGTAAATAAAAAGAAGTAATTAAGTTAAAAGAAAAGAAAACGAAAAGTAGTAAGTAAAAAGAACAATAATAAAAAATAAAGATTGTTTTCATATTTAAAGCCGAGAATATTTTAACTTAAAATTTAAAAATGTTGGTATGCACTCGGTTTTTTTTATTTTCAATAATATTTTTTAAATATGTCATGTACATGTAAAAACACCTAAAAGTCAACTTCTTCTCAAACTTCAGACACATTTTAGTACTATAAAAATAAATTATATCTCGTAATTAATATTTATATTAGAACATTATTGTTCTAATAAAAAATACAACAGTAGAAGCTTGGTAAAGCTGTAGTCACCATGTGATAAAAGAAGAGCAAAAGATGAAAAATAAAATTAATTTAATAGATAATGTGGTTGACCGTTTCGTCATTAATGTTGGTGACAGTTCCTCAGAATCCTCCGAATTCTGATAAATAATTGAATAATAGATATATTAAGTTTTATTATCCTAATAGTTAAGTAACTTTTAGTAAAACTTGTACATTTTCATTTTATTTTTTTGCTATTCTTATTTTATACAAAGATATTTTATATATAACATTCAAGCACAACAAGCAATAATGCTGTATATAGAAAACTCCACGTTAAATAAATTAAATGCAAATAAAAAAATACAATAAAGTTTGAGAAACAGAATTTTTTGTTTACATTTTGTCTCATGCCATAATGAATCGAGTATAGTTCAAGTGAAGTATCAGATGAAATGGCATGGTCTGCATATTCCAATACATATTTTATTATTTTTTTATGGCGCACTAATTGTACGGAACCCTCGGTGGGCGAGCTAGACTTACGCTTATTCGGTTTTTTAATATATTAGACCTATATGTGTCATAAGTATAATAACGTTTAGTTTGGGAGTTATAAGGGTTCGAAGTCGCGAGTGACTGGTGGACATGCACTCTTTCAAATCATTATCATTCAATCAATTACAGTATTAAAAAGAGATAAATGTTATTTTTTAGGTTTACACTGTATCCCGCACATGACAGGATAAGCAGAGGAAATCTGGTAACCTAGTGCTGACACTCCTTTTCGGACTTGACTTAGAAAGTTGAAATGCAACATGTTAATAGATATAGGGAGTGTAAGATTTCTGTAAATTCCTGCAAAACAACGGAATTTTTCAAGTTCCGAATAATAGTTCACGCAAAGACCTTCTATTTCAGTTCAGTAAAGTGCATCCTTTAAAATGAATGTTAAGTTGGTAACAAAGCTTTTGCTGCAACTTGTTCGTCCAAGTTTAGTATTTAGAGACAAAAACTCGACTAGGGCAAGTAAGATTTTAACTTATAAATTAATTAAACTAAAATTTTCCAGGTATCTAACTAAATTTAATGGTTGTTCTCGTGGTTTTACTACATTCGTTATTGTTAAATTCGCCGCCTCATGAATTTAGTGGAAAGTGGGGAGCAGCAGTGGTTTAATGGGGAACGCAGTGTCGCACACTAGGTTCCCAGATTCCTTCTGCCTACCCTACTGAAAAACTTACAGTCCGCACTAACAGAGTTACGGGCAACAGCTAGTATTCTATACAACCTTTAAATCAACTTTCTGATTATGACTTTTACGTGGCCCACGAAAATATTGGAAAAAAGATTACAGCCATGAATAAGGAATGACTAAAGTTTTAAGCGACTTCAACTCTACTTATTCTGGATCCGATTTAGAGATATTCATAATTTGACAAGACCAATCCGAAAGTCGTTCCGGGATAAATCTGAGAGGCCTTTAAACCTGCTTATTTGTTAAAACTATATTATATTTACTTTAGGGACTGCATTTGACTGTCAATTTAACGGTCGTTTGTTCGATTTCAATTCCTATATGATTATAATATGTAAATTATTTTAAGTTCCCCACACTGTTAGATAAAGCACGGCGTTCAGTTCCGTCATTCAACAAAAACGAACGAGGAACGTTACGTCTTAACATAAGGTTCTCTTTTGTGGAAACACGTGTGAACCTGCTTTGTTAGAGTAAAAACCAGCTAATTGCAAGGCAGTTTCGTGTTTTACCTTAAGAAAAGAAAAGACTAAAGATTTTACATAATATCATAACTTTAGAAATTTACCGCGGCTTCCTGCGATGGTAAAAAGCGCGATAAACGAACTAGAGAGAGAAGAATTTGTTAGATTGAACGCGCATTCAATCTAACAAATTCTTTAGTTTAAGAATAGTAGTATAAATTAACCTATGAATAGATAGGTTAATTTATACTACTATTCTTAAACTAACTTAGTATTTCTACCGAGAATCATCGTGTCCTATCATAATATGTTCAGAACTGAACCAAAGTGGTGGTAGGTAAAGAGATTCATATTTTTGTGTAATCCCGCATACAGCAAGGTAGAGGAAACCGGGAAACCAAGTATTAAGATACTTCGTTATCATTAAGACACTACCGTTCCCCACATTCCACTGAATTCTGGAGGGATTGCGTGTTCAGTGGCGGAATCACCGGAGCGAAGAAATGGAAATATTAAATATCTATTTCATTTCCACGAGCGGGAATCGAACTCACAACTTGTTACGTTTACAGACACAAACTTGTACCTCTGCGCCAAGACTGGCCTCAAAATTTTTTTTAGCATAAATTGTATTTAAATATGGAGAGTATTTAATTAAATTTGGGTAATTTAAATTTTTAAGCGTAGGTACTTATGGAAGGGTTAAACGAGACTGTGTGTTCTGTTATGGACATTATAAATATATATTATTTTTTAGCCAAACCCCGAATTACTAAATATTATTTTTAATTATAGCTTAGTAGGCCGTCGTGTCCAGCGGCACAGCAACTAACTGTAAATATGTGGGTTCGAATTCTACTTGGGGGTAACGAATTATTTTTATTTTCTCGCTCTAGTAATAAAACAAAGTGCGGTGTTGTTTTCCGCCACTCATGCAATGTAGCGTTCGTAGTAAAGTTTAAATAACGTTTCTCTTTCTATTAACACTACTATTGCTCAATCAAGCCATGTTGAAAATAAATTTACTGAAACAGTTCGTAATGTAATTGTGAATCTTTGAAACTGGTTCCAAGTAAGCAAACAATTCAGGCACTTTAGTTAAATCCTATTTTAGAACTACATGTTCTCGAAAAGATTTTTTTGTACAGCTTCACTCATTTTCCCGCAAAGCTCACAGACACTACGTTACTTACTTTTCGCTCAAGAAACTGCCTTGTAAGTAACCGAACTCAACGACGCCTCTTGTACATCAAAACGGGTATTTGTAAAATGAGTGAAAGTAGAAATCACAAATTTCTTCTGAATATACAAGCAGATTGAACCNGCATGCAGTACTGTGTAATTAATTTAATTCTCATAGCATATTCACTGATATTCGCTCTAACGGGTTCTGTTACGCTCTAGAAATTGTTATCTATATGTTGGTACATATGTTTG
This sequence comes from Heliconius hermathena, assembly GCA_013403705.1. Taxonomy (NCBI): domain Eukaryota; kingdom Metazoa; phylum Arthropoda; class Insecta; order Lepidoptera; family Nymphalidae; genus Heliconius; species Heliconius hermathena. The sequence goes on from JAAIXJ010000134.1 coordinate 516,998, forward strand.
AACTATGCGTGTAAATCATGTGATAATATATATATTTGCATGTGTAAAGATAAAATTTGGGAAAATATTTTTAATTTTGTAGCATCTGACTGGGTTCGATTCCTATTTAGTGGCATTCTCTCAAATATTCCATGAATTATTTCATTTCCTCGCCCTGATAAGAAGATAAATCATGGCGACGAGATCCGCTCTGAACACTTAACGTCTTGGAATATGAGCAGAAAATGGGGAACGTGGGGAACGAAGTGTCTTGACAGTATTTCCTGATATTTTTATAAGACAAATAGAAAATTTGAAAATAAAATCAGAAATAAAAAATATGATAAAAAATGACGCAGTCCCTTTAATATAGTAGAGTCGACAAAAGGAATTTCGTGTTAGAATTTTCGAGATATTTTGATAACGTGTTGAGTACCGGAACTTAACGCCGCGTTATTTGTTTTTTAATTCACGTACAAAAGATCATTCATATATCGTAAAAATTATGTTTGATAACAAATGTTGACTGACTCACATATGAAAGAGTCTTTTTGTCTATTTCCTTTGAAGCTCGATCAAATATATTTTAAATGTTTATTCGTTACGTGATATTGTAAAGTTTATATTTAATACGCAATATGAAAAAAGCAGTTTCAGGCTTTTTCTCCCATAGCAGAGTAGGCAGACCGAATCTAATATTAAGACCACTTTAGACTCTACTCTCTACTATTCCTTTAATTTAAAACGTGCACACTTAACCCGTCTGACCTGTTGGATGGTGAAACACAACGCTGCACTTTTTGTGCTTATGCGAATAAATGAAAATAATTCATTCTTGCAACAAGGAATTGAAGCCACAACCGCCACGTTTGCAGTCAGAAGCTGTGCCGCTGTGCCATGATGGTCTCAATTACTTTATATCATAACATTTAAGTTTATATGCAAATATAAACTATATATATGTATAATAATAAAAGTTTGTATGTATATTTTTTTTTAGCTTCACGCTATATGTCACATATAGCACGGTAGGCAGTGGAGTGTTAAAACACTCTGTTCTCCACTTTTCGCTGAATTTTCGAGACTTAGCGTGCTTAATGGCGGACCTCAACACCGCGCTTTGGCTTTTACCTTGGTAACAACGAAGAAATATAAATATTATTAAATAATTAGGTGGGGGTCGAAATCGAACCCCCAAGCGTCGCGTTATAGCCACGCGCTTGTGCCTCTGCGCTACTATGGATTCTTTATAGTTAAAAAATACAAAATATAGAAATTTATCGTAAAAGTAATTAAAAAAGGAATCGTAAATCATTGGTACGAGACAAAATTGCATTCTATTCATAATTAATCTGAGTGTGCGCTTGTTTCCTACGGGTTGTTTGTTCGTGTATATTAAATGCTCTTTACCATTTACAGTTTCAAATGTATTTAAGGTGTAAGATGTCGTCGTGGCGCAGCGGATTAGCGTCTGACTTGGCGTCTGGGTTCGATTCCCACACTGGTGAATGAAATATATCTATTTCTTCGTCCCAGTAACAACATAAGGCGCGGCGTTGAATTTCACCACTCAATACGCACGCAATATTTTGTTAATAAATATGAAAAAGCAAAAAAAGTCCTATCCCAGGCGAATGGGCTCACGGACGCAGCATTTTAATGGCGCGAGGATCTCTGACTCCATACAGTAGGTTACATCAAAATGATAAACGCTATATAATAAAGCCAATAAGTCATATAATAAAGTCGATAATTGAACTATCCAACACAAAACATTTTTTCAATTAAAACATTAGTTCTTGAGATTAGCGCGTTCAACCAAGCAAACTCTTCAGCTACGTATATAATATAACCAGTTATTTGTAATTAGTACAATTAGTTTATTATTTATTTTTTGTAGGAAAAGAAAGAAGAAACTGAATCAGTAAATTATAAACAAAGTTATTGTTATAGTAAAATTTTATATATAGTGCTTATCTAGGAGACACTTCAAATCATTACAAAATGTTATATTTGCAAGTATGATAATACTTTACGGTCAACCCTTAAGCGTGATTGCCCAATAACAACTTACCAAGTCCAGACCTACACTTGAGGTAAATCTTCTAGTGTAGGTCTGGACTTGGAAAGTTGATATTGGGCACGTGGGTGTGTTGGTCAGTGTAGGAGTATTAAGGTTGCTTCCTTTTTTTATAAGGACAGAAAAAAAGCGAAATTTTTCATTTTACTTCTTAAAGTTTATGCCAACAAAACTGCCCAAGACAACAAGAATGAAATAAAATATAATATCAACATAAAATACTCTGATACAAAAAGTATATTTTTTTAAAGTAAATTTATTTGAGAATATGCAGTTACCCCATAAATAGTTTAGGTTGAAACGACTTTACATACGCATATTACACTCATATTTTTCAGTTATCTTGTTTTATTAAAGTGAAATATCGAAGTAACCCTCGGTTATTAAATACTATGTTTATGTTACGCCAATATTCTACGAAAATATGAATATAAGAATGAATATAAAGTACTCGTGTGCAGAGCACTATACAAGCGATCGCTGTAGATTCGATTTCTTGTGGATATTTTTGTAATATTTTCTTTTAAATATATATAGTGTAACTGATATCCCAAACTCCTTTGAAA
>JAAIXJ010001817.1:0-72187 GCA_013403705.1 Heliconius hermathena
ATCTCTTACACTTACGACCACAGACCAACGTGCATATATCTTTAGTAAGCAAAAAATAAAGATTTACTTTGATTTTCGTTTCGTGAGGCTGTCGAAGTGCTAATAAAAACAATTAACATGATGGTTGTGGGTTTGATTGCCACTCGAGGGAATGAAATATTTAATGTTTTCTTTTCCTCGTGGTAAAAGGCAAAGTGTGGCGTCGAGTTCTGCCACTTAATTGAAGTTGAACTGTTGAACTCAATTGAGAGAATTCAGAGGACGGAGTATCGTAGCATTAAAAAAATATATTATTAATTATAATAGATAAAAAAAATATATATTTATCATAAAAGCGCATAGACGTCTTACATAAATAGAAACAAAAAAATAATCAATCTTTTATACATTTTACTATTTTAGAGCCTTTTTAAATTTTTATTCAGCATTTGCATTGAGTAATTCGATTTAATTCTTAGCATATTGGGGCGTCTGAAAAGCTTTAATAGTATTATATAATAATTATATCTTTTATTTTTATTAGGTGAATGAATAAGTTCTCGCTGTTTTTTGAAAGATGACGTTGCGGCACTCTTTGCATGGAATTTCGTACGGTAACGAATCACCAAAGTAGTACATATGTAACCTCAAATTATAATAGAATAGTGTTTACTACAGTGTCAACTACATATTTATTTTCCCTTTGTGAAAATGTGTACTTTTGTGCCAAAAGTGTTTTTGCGGGGAATTTTATTGCACTGTTTTATTCAGAAAAAATCTGTAGCAGAAGCACACAGAATTCTCGTTGAGACAATGCTTTGTCGAATACAACGTCCAGAGACTGGTTTAGGCGCTTCAAAAGTAATGATTTTGACCTTGAAGACAAAGAGCGTTCTGGAGCACCGACAAAATTTGAAGACAGAATTGGAGGCATTGCTTGAAGAAGATCCATGTCAGACGTTAGTAGAGCTCGGGAAAACGTTACAAGTAGATGCGTCAACAGTTTCAAAACGTTTAAAAGCGTTAGGAATGATCCAAAAGCAAGGGCATTGGGTGCCGTATGAGTTGAAGCCGAGAGACGTAGAACGACGTTTTCTCATGTGTGAATTGTTGCTTCAACGGCAAAAGAGAAAAGGTTTTCTGCACCGTATCGTCACTGGGGATGAAAAGTGGATTCACTACGACAATCCAAAGCGAAAAAAATCGTGGGGCATGCCGGGTCACGCATCAACATCGTCGCCAAAACCAAATATCCATGGTTCTAAGCTTCTTCTCTGCATTTGGTGGGATCAGCAGGGCGTAATTTATTATGAGCTGCTTAAACCTAATGAAACTATCACGGGAGCTCGCTATCGACTTCAGTTGATGCGTTTGAGTCGCGCTCTGAAAGAAAAGCGGCCACTATACGAGCAGAGACACGACAAAGTGATTTTATTACATGATAATGCTCGGCCACATGTGGCAAAACCAGTCAAAACTTACCTGGAAACACTTCAATGGGAAGTTCTACCCCACCCGCCGTATTCACCGGACATAGCCCCCTCCGATTACCACTTGTTTCGGTCGATGGCGCACGGTTTAAGCGAGCAGCGCTTCCATTCTTTTGAAGAAGCCGAAAAATGGCTTGATTCCTGGATTGCCTCGAAAGATGAGTCGTTTTTCCGACGGGGGATTCAATTGCTACCAGAGAGATGGGAGAAAATGGTCTCTAATGATGAACAATACTTTGAGTAATGTCATTGTAAGCATTATATTTTAAATTATTTTTTTTAAATAAAAAGAACAGCGAGGACTTATTCAATATTGTATTATATAATATATATAGGGGAGAGGGGGGTAGCTTAGAACAGGGGCACCTTTGAAAATATGTGTTAACAGAGCTATTTTAAAAAGAAGTTTTGGTAGATTTTTTTTGAGTAGTGGCAGCACTAATCTGTACATGTGTCACTTGTCACAGCTGATATATGAGAACCAGTTGTTGAGTTACGAGGAGTCTTTGATTTTGAGTTAAATTTTATGCATTTTTAAATAAACGCGTAAGGATCGCAGGGATTCAATTCAAGGTATATAGTTTTATTTTTTCCTCTTTTAGTTAGAATGTTTCATATATCATGCAATAAACTAGAAATTACTACAATTTTTAAACTTTTACTTGAAAAAAAAAAACGTTTGTAATTTTTCAATTAACACTGAGGCAGCTTTGAACAAAATAAAGGGGGCAGTTTTGAATATTATTATATGTAAAAAAATACAGCGAAAGAAAAACAAAACTATATTGAACTTTTCTTCACAAGAAACTGACTCAAAAATGCATTTGGAATCAGAAGAGGAAGTGACAATTTACTGTGAAGAGAATGAAGATACTGATACCTGTGCGTATGAAGACTACGAAATGGAATTAGACTACAACTTAATAAAAATTGGAGACTTCGTTTTAGCGAATGTTTCATCATCTGTGAATAATAAAAAAGTATCTTGTATATTTTTTTCTTTCCTGAGAAAGAGGACAAGTGCCACGTTAGTTTTTCAAAAGTCTTACATAGACTAGACTTGAGGCCAGTCATGGCGCAGCGGCACGAAGTGTGACTGTAAAACCGACTGGTTGTGGGTTCGATCNTATATGTTCAAAGCTACCCCGGAAGGGAGGCAGCTTTGAACATTTGACTACTGCTACTAAAGTTGATATTGCACTTTTAACTTATATATTTTTCTACATATGATGCTACGATTGTGTGGCACAATAGTTGGACTAAGCATTGTGAAATAGTAAAGCTGTAAAAACTGTAGATTTTTTAGATATGACACAAAGTTTAAAAATCATTCAAATGTGCCCCCCTCTCCCCTATTCTTATTGAATATTTGCCTGCTTTAAGGAAAAATCTTCCCAATATATTTTTTACTTTTTTTTATGTTTTTTATAGAATCGTCCATAAAGTTTTGCTGTGCATACACTTCTCTAAATCAACCAAGTTTAATCTCCCAAGACTGTACTATCTATCTCAATTCCGCTTGTCCTCTGTTCGATCTGTTTTTAATGAATTTCTGTAGTAAACTTTCATACTCTTAAAGAGCGGGTGATCTTAAAATATTAAATGATATTGTATTTTTAATACAACATTTAAGTTCACTATAAAGTATCTATAATAATTGATCTATGACAAATTAAATGAACTCATTATTAGGTAATATTATCACTATTAGGTAATATATTATTAGGTAATTATTTTAGATTTACGCATTTTCCGTATTTAGTAACAATAATCTTCGATACGATAATAAGACAGTAAACAGTAATGGATTTTTCTGTCAAAGAAATATTATTTATCAAAGAAATAACAAGAAGCCACCTTAGTAACAGTGGTTAAGCAATTTCAATTAAACGTCAATGAATGGATGAGATGCAACTGCAACTCACCCCGTAGTGACTTGAATTTTGGTCGAAAACAAAGAACGGAGGGTCATCACTTATGATTAATAATAAATTCTCCGTACCTGCTACTTGCTTGCAAGTTTAATCACATTGGTGGAAGTATCATGACGAGGGTATCAGGGATCATAAAGTTGCACACAGTTCTTGATTATTTAAAAACATATATTACGATAGGGCATCTATTTTTTTACTTAGTTTAGTTTTTATTGTAGGAGAACTAATGCATTTGCGCAATATCTGAAAAAAGTTGCGTTTTTTCTATTGAAAGTAAATTTGTAGGTTGTTTATTTTAACGACCCCAGGTAGTAGTTCTACTTTCTTTAATTACCGTTTCTAATTTTCTTTTCTTGTAGCAGTATATTTAGTTGGATTTAAAGACGGGGAATGGTTTTTTAATACTGATCAAAAGCTTATGCACATTTACCTCCTATTGAAATTAGTTGCTTCTCAATACTTTTATTGCGTTGATTTTATAAGTTTTCCGATTACACCGGACTACATATTAATACATTATTTAGCCCTTGTTCATAGATTATTGGGCCCATTAACATAGAAAAAAAGTTTGATTCAACTGAATTCAATAGCTTGGAAGATTTGCTTGCACAAGCAGTTAAAAAATCTCAAAAACTGGCAAGAAAATGTTATTTTTAGCTTCACTCTGTGTTCCACAAAAACAAGGGTGGGCACGGGGTACCTGGGAACCTAGGCTTAAGACACTAGGTTTCCATTAGAACAATTTCGTTCCTCAATTTTCGTCGAATTCTAGAGGCATTGCGTGTTGAGTTGGCGGAACTCAACACCGCACTTTGCCTCGACACCAGAGCAAGGAAGTGACAATATTAAATATTTAATTTGAAAATATTAAATATAAGGATATGAAAATATTAAATATTTCATTTCCTCGAGTGGGAATAGAGCCTACAATCTGTTGTGTATATAGTCACCCGATCGTGCTCCTGCGGTACGACTGCCCTCTAATTTTAAAATTCATAGATTATGTTTTCCTTATGTTTTATATATTCTGTTTTTTTAACTTACTTGATTAATATAACAATTTTTTTTTTACTATGTAAGTCACATTTAAATATTTACAAATATTTAAATGCAAAATAGTACAGTTTGCGTATTGTCTGAATCATTTTCTCCACTTTTTTTTCATAAATTTAGAAACACTGCTTGCTGGATGGTATAACAAAACAATAATATTTCGTTACTAGGCACAACATCACAATGGATGATCTTATAAATTATGGAATTCAATAAGACCTTCAAGATATTTACATCGCTATTTTAATAAGGAAATGCTATGATATTGTTTTTTAGATGAAGATTTATCTCTCTTACTTCGGTTGTTGCATTAATGAAATAGGTATAGGACGTAGAAGATAATTAATTTAGTATTTAATTAAAGAAAATTAAAAAATTAAGAGAGGCCGGTCGTGGCGTAGCGGCACGAAGTGTGACTGTAAAACCGACTGGTTGTAGGTTCGATCCTCACTCGAGGAGATGAAATATTTACTTAAATTTATATTTCCATTTCTTCGCTCTGGTGTCGAGACTAAGCACGGCGTTGAGTTCTGCCACTCAACACGCAATTCCTCCAGAATTCGGCAGAAAGTGGGGAACGGAGTGTCTTAACATTAGGTTCCCTCTGTCTACCCTGCTGTGTGTGGGATACAGCGTGAAGCTGATTTGATTTGATTTAATTCAAATGAATCTGTAATCTGTAATAATAGTGTATCTGTAAACTGTAATTTGTAGAAATATTTTATGTTTCTCTCGATTATAGTTGTTTAAAAAACTTGTCGTAATTGAGTTAAAAGAAAAGATTCTTTATCGAAAATTTATGATAGGTATTTTCCAGACTGTTGAATTGAAAGTATGTTTTTAATACAAGGATTTCAATAAACGTATTAGAGTTACATGTTTTCTAAGCAAACAACGAGGGCGTTTAAAATTATTAACTAAAAATATATAAATAAATGTTTTTGTTACAAAATATATTATAAAAAATCAAACGCAATTTCAGTTAGTGACACTCTTCAAGTAATTAAAGTATTGGTCAAACAAAATCCATTTTCGGCTTCATATTCGGCTTTAGTGGTTCGGGATGTAGGTATATTTATTTATATTGAACAATTTTATTAAAATTGAGATACAATAAAAGATTTCAAATAGAAATTGAAGAATCTTAATAAAATTTTTTCGCTGTACAAGAGAAAGCAGGTTATTTTTGTATAATTTCCCTAATAAAAAATGAATAAAATTAGTAGAATTCTATGGAAAAAATCAAATCTAATGTATATTTTTACGTTTTTTAGGATTTTATTTTTCAGAAGAAAAAAAGGAACTCGCACATGATTGGATTAATTTTTTTTAGCTCCACGCTCTACTCATACAGCAAGATAGGCAGGGGGAACCTCGGCACCTAGTGATAAGACACTCTGTTGCTATTAAAACACTTTCGTTCTGAGAGACGGAACTCAACGTCGCGTTTTGCTTCGTCACCAGACTGGGGAAATAAATATCGAACATCGCGTTTATAGTCACACGCTTGTGCCCCCGCGGCGCAATCTTAGGCGCTTTTTATTATTACAATACAGTAGTAGTAACAGTTTTAACATTACAAAGATTGAAAACATAGAAATAAGATTACACTTTCGTAATAATACCTTAAACATTATACCTACCTACTACTACTTAATATTATACCTTAAGGAACTTACTACTTATAAAATTGACACAGATAATATAAATGCGCTGCTAATAAATTGTATATATCACTGTGACTTTGAAAACAAATGACAAAAACAAATGAAAACTACTGTTACAGATTCATGAGTACAGTTAAGTTGAAGAGAATGAGTTAATTTTCCAACCCGACGTCAATTCGTAGTATTTCATTATAAGCAGGTATATTTTAATGAATTTGTTGTATTAAAATACTGGGAAATGCCTACATTATGTGATACGAGTAAAACGCAATGGATAGAGGACAACGGCGCCGGCGGCACGTTCCGTAGAAATGCGGGGTCAATGGAAAGCTCTACAAACTTGTTGAATGCATGCCTTTTCAGGGCAATATAAAGGGGTACAGTGAGTTGCATATTAATGGATTAAAATAAAAAAATATATATTTTTGTGTTTCGTTGTTTTTATATTATATTATGTATACATCGAAACAATAAATTTACAAGAAATGTAAATACACAATCAGTAAAAACCTCACATTTATCCTCTACAAATACACAATTCATCGTCGTGTCGTATACAAGCTTAAAGCTTAACATATATTAACTCTAGTGTCAATATTCAGATAAGAGTACTTGTTTTGATTATTAACTTTGCTTATTACTTCTTTGCAGAATAATTTTTCTAAAATTATTTCTTCTACAGTTTTATTTCTTTCCTCCAATTACTAGTTATTTGCTGCTGCAAAGTATTGGCCTTAAGAGTCAACTAACAAATTAGATATCGCTTCACTTGGGGTTCGTGTAGCAGTATTTGTATCGACTTCCGGTACTCAATTGTACTACGTATCAAGTATAAAGACGTCAACACGACCGGACGTTCTGTTTTGCTGACTGTAAATTGTACTTATTTATATGATTTTCTGATATACATGATTTTCTGACTGACCCCTTAATTTTATAATTGAAAGTCTCCCTTACTTCAAATATTATTTTTAAGTAATTTTATATAACATAATAATATAATAATAACTTTATTTCAACCACAACATTAAGAAAGAAAGTACAATAAATGAAGCCGTTTGAACATTAACATGTTGTGGGCTGCTGGTGCCTGTGATAGGTACGAAACCCGTGTTACAGGTCACCAGGTCTCCACCTCAGCATCAATTTAAATAGACAAGGCTACATATTATCATCACAATATAAAATAAAATAAAACGAAATAATTCACATGTAAGAGTGCATGTGCATGCGTGGGTGCGTGTGTGTGTGTGTGTGTGCATGTGTGTATGTGTGTGTGTTTGGGTATGTATGTCACTGTTACTGTTCTCTACGTTACCTTGGGATTTCCAGAAGTTTTTCTACACTAGTATAAGATTGTTTTAGTAACCAATTAGTAACAATTGTTTTTAAGGTATTCTTATTTAATTTATACAAAGAAAGTAATTTATTAAGATGATTGTATATATGTGGTCCTAGGAAGACATAAAACCTATGACTGAAGAAAGTTTTGTTCAATGTTGTTGGAACAATATTACAATTTCTGCGACATACGTCGGGTGTAAAAATAGTAGAAGAATGCTGTTTACTTGTGATGGCTAAAACAAAGAGCTGTCTTACCGTTAAAACTTGGCTAAGTTCGTATATTTTAGTTGTAGGATATAGACGAGGCTTGTAATAGCAGACTTTGAGTAGAGCTCTCTGCGATCTTTCGATAAGCAGTAGGTTAGTTTTAGAAGCACCTCCCCAGGTGGTGATACAATAATTAAGTATAGACTCGCACAGCGCCTTATAAACTGTTTTAATAATGTCGGAAGTAGATGATTGACGTAATTGCTTAAAGATAAACATAAGTTNCTGGGAACATTTAAAACATCTTGGCTTGGAACGGCAGATGTTTTTAGTGTGACCAAACCTACAACAATTATGACACTGAATAGTTGGTAAATTATAAAGCTCAACATTCAGAGCATTATAAAACAAGAAAATTTTTTTAGGGAGAACTTGACCTCTAAAAGTTAAAACTACGGATTGGGTAGGAACCCAACTAGTAACACCAGAAGAAAAACTTTATTAAGTAAATTTTTGAAGAGTGTCAGAACGAAGGAGGCTCTCTATTTGACTGTATGTTGTTTTTGTACGTGTGTGTAACACACGTACAAAAACAACTTACTCCGCCAATTATGAATGATTTTTTTATTTAATTGGTGTAATTATTAGTAAAGAATTTATTGTAGTGATATTTTAATTCCCTTCTTAAAGTTACGCAAGAAGTGTTATACGTGTAACTGACAAAATTGGTCTCATTCTTTTAGTTCACATATAGTTAAAGAAAATGTGAAACTATTTTTTTTACTTCACGCTGTATCTCACACGTAACAAGGCAGGTAGAGAAAACCGGGGAACCTAGTGTTAAGACACTTCTGTTCCTCACTTTTCGCCGAATTCTTGAGCCATTACGTGTCGGAACTTAACCCTGCGCTTTGTCTGGTTACCAGAATGATGAAATGAAAATATTAAATATAACATTTGTCCGAGTGGTAATCGAATACACAATCGTGGTATTTACAGTCGTGCTTGTGCCCTTGCGCGGCGCCACTGCGGCCTCGGCCTTGATATTTTTTAACATTGGTTCCTTTTTCATTTAGGCGTATGTACAAATGCGTGTGAAGCTTAGTTAATTACTTATAACTTTTATAAAATAGTTTTTTTATATATAAGTTTTTTGTGAAGTATTTGCTCTCGGTAGGAGGAATATATCGAAGCGTACCCAATACACCAGATACCTGTTTTTATTTGACCTCGTTCTTTGCTCACGATCTAGAAATATGCTGCAAAAATGTGCAGTGCTGCAGTTTGTATAACTATTAAATTTATGAAGTAAAACATTTTAATATTAAATAATGATTTATTGAGCAATTAGGTTCTAATATACTACAATATAGCTTGTACATAATGGTGACCGTGACAGGACAGAACAAGAAGGTATGTATAAGCATAATCTAGTGTGAGCAATATTCGCAGATTATGTTTTGGTTTATTCGAGTTATATTTGAAAATTGAATTTCTGTTTTACATAGGACTAGCGGCTTTGCCTCGTGATCAAATAGTAAATAACGATATCCTAAGTGCCCGTGAACTGCGTCTTTCTCGACAAATGCGTTTTATTTTACAACGAAAATTTTATTGTTTTGTTTGAAAAAATCACTTTTTCAATTTTGGTTTTTTTTTAAATTCTATTTGGCTTTTATAGAGTAGTTAAAACTGAAGTTTCATTTAGTGGTGCTGACAAAAACACTCTGTATTCTTAGTAGTGATTAATAAAATTTAAATAGTGATGTAAAATCAGTTATTGTTTAAGTCAGTCAGTAAATTGTTTTCAGTGCTTATGTAAAATAGTAATTCTGATTGATATGGATCACGCCTTGACAAATTACCTCATATTGGAAAGCCACGTATCGATTCTTAGAAATAAAGCTGCCTATCGATGAACTTTTTGTATAAATTTGTTTTGGATTTAAGTTATGCTAAAATGAAATATCTATAAACTTATGAGCTAAAAAAATATGCCTATAACTAAAATAGAAGAAATATTTGTATATAATTTCGATTTCTTAACAGAATTTGCCATATTGGATGGATGTTTAAACATTTTTTTTGCTGTAGATACTGTAACTGTAACTTTACGCTATACCACGCATGTAGCGGGACATACAGAGTGAGCAGTATTAAGACACTCCGTTAAGACTTCCCCAAATTTCCCTGAATTCTGAATTCATTGCGTGTTGAGTAAAAATTTAAGCCTAAGTACCTATAATATTATAGATTGTACAAAAATATTGTGTAGTCTACATACCGCCATTTTATTGCAATGGCTATTATTATTTGATTTACAACGCCACTTATTTTGTACTAGCGTTCTGCTCGCGACTTTGCTGGCTTGAACTATATTATTTATTTATCGCTAGTTTACTATACACTGATTTACTTCCGTGTTCTAATAACATAATTATTTTGACGACAATACTATTAACATTGAAGATTAATGTTACAGCCATTTCAATAAAATAGTTATTTTGTAGTATTTTTATCGAATAAAACTTCATATCGATGATTAACTAACATCCAATATCAATTTAAATAAAGCAAAAAACTAAATGTTAAGGGACGTGTCGTCAAAATTTAATAGTGAAACACTATGTAAATAATGAACTTTTGTCCGTTTGTTGTTTTACAAAATACGTAAAAGTTCACTGAAATGACCGAATGGAATGTATATTTCAATGCATATACAACTATTCAAATCTTAATTTGTCACAAGAATGTCTTTGCAATATTTCAAAACAAAAATTTAAATCTTGTATTTAATATATTAATAATCAAATTAAATTTCACGTAATAGTATTTTAAGCGCAGGTAGTTTAGTAAAAGAGGACGTGATCTTGGCACAATAAATTACAAATATCAAATACTTAATTACATTTTCTTACCGCCCTCACGTATATAAAACATCTTTTGTAAAGTATTAAATCTATTAAAGCGAACTGACGGCATTATGAAGCGATATTTTACAGAAAATTAAAAACAAAATTGAAAAGTATTACTCAATAGAAGTTGTACGGCAGGGCTAATTTCTATTAGTTTTTACAAATAATAAAAAAAGTAAATATTGTTTAAGTTTGTATCGATTTTTTCACATTTGCTTTTCTAAAAGAACAGGGCATGTTGTTTTTTTTTAATTTTAGAAGGGATAATATTATTTGATTTAAATAAATCTCGTGTGTTTTTTAAAATAATTTAAGCAATTAAATTATATTCTCAAAGCGACATTTAATGTTAAACAGCAGCTGAACGATGAATAAAGAAAACAAAATCAACTTAAATGACCGATCGAATGTAAATATCATTCGTCAAAACCCACTCGTATTTTTGAAATACTGTGTACTAATTCAACCATCGTGTAATTAATTATTGTGTGTTCAGTTTTATTTATTTTCAGTAACTCCAATAAAATTTTACGTTAAATTAAGAAATAAGAAAATCAAATGAATAAAACAAATATTTTAATATATATTATTTACTATAAATACTACTACTACTACGTATAAATTACAATGTACATATATTCTAGTAAAATTTCGTTTTAGTAATTCACAAACAAAGTAACATTTTGTTATATTATTGACGTAATGTTGCCTATTTTCAAGATAATATATTATTTTTTAATTAGTTATAAGTATAGTTTGTGCTGTCCCATAGCGTATACACTTTATCGATGTATAAGTGAGATCTTTTACACGTGAAGACGAAGTAACTTCTTTTTAAAAATATTTGTAAAGTATATAATCGAATGAGGTTCACACTTTGTCGTAAAAGCTTTAATGCACAATTTTTGTGCCTAATTATCCAATAGTCTGCAACCTTTAAAGTATTAAATGTCAATTCAAAAAGTTAAAATTACGTTAAAATAAAACTATGGTACTGTTTTATTTTATTTTCTTTCATTTAAAAAATTAATAAAATTTTGCTTGTAAATATTACACAATTTATTATTTAATATTTTTTTTTGGTTTATCTAATACAGTGATTTAAATATTTTATACTTCTATTCCTTGAAATTATTAAAAAATGTATATATTATATTATATATTTTCTAAATTAACAAATTATTTTAATATTAGGTTGAGTGATATTACATCATTGCCTTAAAAAAAAGGAATCGTTCTTATAAATGTTCCCGTCAATATTTGCTTTGGCGCCAAATGAGATCAGTTTAAGCTCAATTAGTTAATTTTAAGATAACAGTAAAAGTAATTTTACATTTAATAACATGTTTTCACCGGAAGAACAACAAATTGAAATATGTCTACTTAAATCTAATTTGGAAAAAATCGAAAGCGATTTAATTGAACAGGTAATTATAATTTACCTCTCACAACAACTTAAGATAAAACACTTATGCCGGTAATTTAATTACAGCGGACGGCGATACCGTCCTTGGATGCCGAAAATGAACAAAAGTATCGTGAAACAATGGCCGCCCTCCGTGTAGCGCGTTCTTATAACGTAGAAACTGAACGTCTCAAGCTTGAGAACAGTACGTAAAGAATTATTGGAATGTTGAGCTTTTATAATTTATTTAGTTTACTTATTTCGTAGAATTCTCATACTAGTGTATCTTGTATATTAGGACCTGTTAGCTTAAAAAGAATATTGTTGAATGTTCCGTAGGTTCTTGTGGTAAAAATTAATATGAAACATCGAGATCTACGGTCCCTTGGAGCAAAAAATGTTCTAAGTTAACGCAAATAAAGGATGCGTTTATACTTATTTTTTTCTATATATTGAATAAAATTCGTCGCGATATTAAAATTTATTACGATTTTTGGGAAGAAGTGAGAACATACAGTAAGTTTTTGTAAAAGAAAAAAAAATAGAAAATTAAATATTGATATAAGTAATCTATAATAAATCAACATTTTACAAATTGTACTTTTTGTTGACATACAATCATAAAATTCGTACGGAAGCCCCAGAGTTTAACTGGTACGTGACTCGTTTTTTATTCTTTAAATAAAACAGTTCTAGCTTTACTATAAATATTGTCACGTACTTATACGTAATATACCTAATACGTAGTTATTATTATAGTCAAGCTCACAGCTAAGCGGATGCAACTCAAAAGACAATGTGAAGATATAACAAACGCTCTCGAGAGAGCTCGGGAGACTCGCTTTGATTTAGAGGTATATTTGAGAAAGGAGGAACATGAAATGGAATTAGAAATGTACGTTTTCTTTAAAACTATTTAAATAATACTTAAAGATTGAAAATAACCAATTTCAACTACTATAAAATTATATACAAAGACAATTAGATACGTTTATAGACTACGCGACGGGTGTGGATTCAATTTCGACTTAGGGGGAATGAATTATTTTTACAAAAAATTGCATGATTTGTTATATAAAATTTGTTTGTATGAGAAACGTTTTATAAGAATATTTTACAGTAATTAAATGATAAAAATTTAAATATTAGCTCTCAAAGTCTTGATTTCTTGACATGCATCTTGCGTATATGTTTTACAATTTCAATATAAATTTAATAGAATATAGGTTGTTTCAGACGTAAATACGAAGATGCTCTTCGTGAATTGGCGAGTCGTTTTCGTAGGTCTCGTGCATTTTATGTAAGTTTTAGTTAAGTCGCTTAGGTAACAGTCTTTTTGCACTCATTGTCACTTGTATTCTTTTATACTCTAAAGTACTAATGATCAATACAATTTTTTTATTCATTTTACATTATATATGATCTGCTTACCCTGCTGTGTGCGAGATATACTGTGAAGCTGATTTTTTGATAATTTCAAATTATTCTAAAAATAAACTGGTTTATTTTACCAAAATCTAAGTAAAATTGATGCAGACGTGGTGCAGCGGCACACTCCACTTGAGAAAGTGAATTCATTCGTTTCCTCGATCTGGTAAGAACACAAAGTGAGTTTCGTTACTAAGTGACTCGATTTGGGCGGTGTGTGCGGAACGGAGTGTCTTAACATTATTTTTAAAAATTCTGTTAGTAAAATGTATAATTTCCGAGTTCTTTCATTCATGCGTTCATTTCACAAAGCACATAGGCACAGTGCCTAATGCATTTACATGTGAAAAATATGTTTTTTGTTTTATTTTCCGCTGTGTTTCGCACATACCAGGGTAGGCAGAGGAAACCTAGAAACTTAGTGTTAAGACGCCCCGTTCTAGGACATTTCCGTTCCTCACTTTCCGCCGAATTCTTAAGGCATTGCGTGTTGAGGCACGGAGGAAGCAAAGCGCAGTGTTGAGCGGAATTGAACACTTGGCTTTGCCTCAATACCAGAACAGGTAAATGAAAAATATGTACTAAATATGTAATATTAGGTATAGCTGTATGTGTTATTTTATCATTTAAATATACAATGTTTTTGTTATTAGAACGAAGAGGAAATGAAAAATGAAATGGAAGTAGTAAAGGAAATGATTGTTGAATTGCAAAACGAACAGCAAAGTCGAAAAACAGACGTCTCAGATCTAAAGCGCAAACTAAGCGACCTCGTTAACGATGTGCCTGGAAACATTCTCTCTATAGTGTAATTGATTCTTGTTTATTTTATTTCTATTTCTGTATGCGATCTTTTACTTCTTTTGGTATGATCGTAAAGCAATATGTGTCTAAAGAAATAATTTATAGAATAACTCTAACTCTGATTTTGGATTCGATTCTTAGGGTAATGTATATATATATACATATACATTATATATATACATATACATTACCCTAAGAATCGAATCCAAAATCATCGCGTTTACAGTGACGAGATGTGCCGCTGTGCCACGACGGCCTTAAGAATTGTTATGTTGGCGAGTGTTGAGAATAAACAATAGAATATAATACGAAGTATTCCCTTTTTTTAATAATTTCTTGTTATATCAAAAAATATCTCATACTAGTGCGACGTCCGATGTTTAGATATTCAAAATAAAACGTAAAACGAAATTTATTGTAAACATTTCCCAATAAATTCCGTTACGATGTATTTATGTCTTTTTTTGGGTTATAAAATAAATTGTTGTTGCTTTGCCTAGCAAAAGTTCGGTATGTAAAATATTTTATTTCAAATCCGTATTTGTTTCTTCACATTGTGCATACATTTGAAAAGCTTCTGACATGCCGACAATAAAATGTTTCGAGTTATCCATATTTTTACGTATGAGTTATATAGGTAATCGATACCTATTCATTTTATAATACTAAATACCGAGTGTTATTACTATTTAATATTCAATTTTTAGTGAGATATTTTTTTTATAAAAATTTTGTATTTCCAATAAACTAAATTATAATATTTTTCCTACACTTGTTAATGATGTCTTAAAAAAAGAAAAAAATACTAATAACAGAAACAGACAGCAATCTCGATATAAATAGTTTCAACACAGAACACTCTCAGAGCTAAAAGGGGCACTTTTTGTATCGCAGCGGGCAACAGCAGTTGGACAAGAAGCTGCACTCACTTTGTGATCGATGCGAGACTCTGCGCTCGCAAGGTTGCGGACATCTCCCGGGACACCGCGCTGGTACTGCCTCGACTGTTTCACGCTAATATTATCTTATTGGTTTAAACGTTAAACAATGACCTAATTGATTGATACTTATGTTTCATTTGTTTTTTGTAGTTCCATAATTTTGTAAATTTTCGTAATATCAGTGTTTTTATTTACTTTAACCCGCCATTGGTGACGTTAATTTGACTTACATCGTTGGTGACCTCCTTCTCACGGACCGAGATTTTTGACCTAAGACTTTGCTAATAACTAATAGGTTACGCATAAATAATTTTAATCAAGTACTGCAACAAGGCACTACGTGATCAAGAATATTTGGTTTTTCTATTTTTCGCCATCCGCGTTCTCAGTACCGATCTTTTCGTAAAGCACCGATAGCCCCACTCTTATCATTTATCTTCGGCATTTCTGAATATAATAGTCTCAATACTCTAGGCAAGTTCAACTGTGTTTGTCGTCCTGTTGTAAGTTTTAGTAACTGTAACTGTTTTAGTCCGACCGGATAAACGATGGAGTTCTTTGATATATGTGGTAGAATTGTTTCTTTCCAAAGAACATTCTCAATCACTCAACGCCCTTTTGCTGTCTGAATTTTGATTAGCGTACAAGATATTCCATTACTACTTTGCTTTCACATTCGCTATTCAACGAAACTTGTGACAAATCTTTACCAGTTAGATAATATGGCATATCGTGGAAGCTCTTCGAGCCGACGCTGTCCGTGTTTGTAAGATATTCTAAGTCAATATGTAAGAATTTATTACATATTTTATAAAAAATCAATGAAATTATACAAGGACCTGATTCATTAATTGAATTTATAACACTATAGTATAATAACATATAACATACCACATAGTAAAATAAAAGGAGTAAGTACTTTTGCTAATTTAACAAATTTCAGAAAGAAAATACAAATTCACCTTTGAATAATTTACTTACGTAATTGGTGACTCCGGTCTCACGGACCGGGTTGGTGCCAAAACTCTGTGTGCGTTTGCAAAGCTGATATGTAGAGGTGTAATTGCGGGGAACGTAAAGTAGGTAGGTACTCGAAATCGCAACACGCAACGATGGCGGGTCAAAAAGTTATGCGAATTTTTCGATACACCCAGTCACCAATGGCGGGTTGAGAAGTAAACTTTGTTTATCTGTAATGGTTAATTACTCCCTTGTTTTCTCTTAATAATAAAAAATATAGAAAAGTAAACTTTCATTTATTTCTCTATATTTACTAAATATTCACATATTATACAATCAGCTTCACACTGTATCCCGCACACAGCAGGGTAGGCAGGCAGGATAGGCAGGGAACTTATTGTAAAGACACTCCGTTACCCACTTTCCGCCGAATGCTGGAGGCAATGCTGTTGAGAGGAGGAAGCCAACGCCGCACTTTGCTTCGACACCAGAGCAAAGAAATGGAAATATAAATTTAAATAAATATTTCATCTCCTCGAGTGGGGATCGAACCCACATCCAGTCGATTTTATAGTCACGCTTTGTGGCCCTGCGCCACTACTGGCCTCTCACATATTATATTATAATTATATTTATCACATATTATAATTATATTTAAAAGCTATTTAAGAACAACGATTAGCACGTCAGCATGACACAATAATAACATTATTCATATAAGCTTTTTTACATACCTCTTTGAAACCCACACTGTTGTTGTATAGAAATTCAAATAAAACTTTTAGCTTAATAGAAATGCTTGTAAACTCATCCTTGTGTCTAAATGTGCTTTTAGTATTAATTTTAATTATTATGATGCTTTTTCATATTCTACACCAGAAGTAGAGCTTTATCCCGAGTGAACACTGAATTCGGCAACCATATACATCTCGAGAACGACTCATTAATTAAAATTGAAGTTGGCTTTTAACATTTAAGTTTTTAATAGTATATCATTAATACTTATTTAAAAAACGTATAAAAATTTTAACGTAGCGGGACTCGAACCCGCGCCTCCTGGAAACCGACCAGGCGCTCTGACCACTAAGCCATGCGTNTATGTACATTAAATTCCGCTTAGGCCTAACAGATTCGAAATAAAATGGCTATTAATACGTGTGGGCGAACAAATAGAAATGTTGTTATTATTTGTTATTCAGTACCCTAAAATATGTGTTTCGTAAAACATAGGGTCTAATGCTATCTTAATGGAAAAGGAGTGTCTCCTTTCCCATTAAGATATTTCGAGATTGGCGGATCTCAACACCGCGCTTTGCCTCATTACCAGACAGTGGCGTAGTGAGGGGGGGGCAAAGGGGGGCATCTTGCCCCGGGTGCTACTCACGTAGGGGCGCCAAATGGCCCGCAAAACTTTTTAACTTTAATTTTTTTAGAATTTGTCTTAGCAAGAAATAAAAAGTTATTATTTTTCATATTAACTTAACTAACTTAACTTAGCTTCACGCTTTATCCCTTGCGGGGTAGTCAGAGAGAACGGAGCGCCAAACGCTACGGTCTCTACATACCTCTTTCGCATCGTCCACTTTCATCAACCTCTAGTAATAAAGATTTATGTCCTTTAAAAGATAAATATTTAAGTTCAGAGGAACGATGTGTGACTGTAAACGCGACTGGTTGTGGGTTCGATCTCCACTCGAGAAAATAAAATATATTTAAATTTATATTTTCATTTATTTCGCTCTGGTGTCAAGGCATAACGCGGCGTTGAGTTCCACGGTTCCTCTAGAATTCTGCGGAAAGTGGGGAACGGAGTGTCTTAACTCTAGGTTTACTCTGCCTACTCTGCAATGTGCTGGGATATAAATAGCAAGAGGCTAATTTTTAAAAAATAACTAATGTGGTTTTCACTTTGGATAAAATTGTGTCATATTCGTACTATCTACTTGTGAGAGATTAAATTATTACATAGTTTCTGGACTAGTCATCATAATCCATCTTGTGGAATATTCTGTAATCTTTTGTATTTAATGATAAAGGAAATCTCCTTTTATTTTAATTAATTAAATTATTTCTTCAATAGTATAACGGTAGCTCTAGATATCTGTCAGTGGTAGATAGATACTGTTTTAATTAATTTCTGTCTTTTCATTTTAATTATTAGTCACTAAGTATTAACAAGAAAGTTACGATGTGATGTATTGTATTAGACTAGTTATATGAAATCTAACCATTATTTAGTTATATAGTTATTAGGATAACGAGGGTTCTCTCATAATGACAATATAACGGAGCCGGAACTGTTTTATTCAGAACTTTGTCAAACAATGTGTACGTAATAATTTCAGCGTCAAATTATAAGAAAAAGTGAAAAAATTCTTTAAAATCCCTCGTATCCAGTCAGCGTCACGTGTGGGCTACTATATGTTGTTAATTTTTAATCCACTTTACTTCCCTGAGCTTATAAAATTAATCGAATAGGTACATAACACATCTTTTCCTTACGTAGTACACTGACGCG
Organism: Heliconius hermathena; assembly: GCA_013403705.1. Classification (NCBI taxonomy): domain Eukaryota; kingdom Metazoa; phylum Arthropoda; class Insecta; order Lepidoptera; family Nymphalidae; genus Heliconius; species Heliconius hermathena. The sequence goes on from JAAIXJ010001817.1 coordinate 18,646, forward strand.
TGTTATCGTTGATGTGGATATAATATTTTAGAAAATTTTGTTTTCGGTTAAAGCTGTGCAGAAAATATGCGATCGTAACAGCTGCCGTAAAGTGCAAAAGTTGGAGTATTCACAAGTTTATGACAGAAATCTCTTACTTACACTTACGACCACAAACCAACGTGCATATATCTATAGTAAGCAAAAAATAAAGATTTATTTTGGCTTTGATTTTCGTTTCGAGAGGCCTTCGTGGTGCTTATAAAAACAATAAACATTATGGTTGTGGGTTCGATTCCCACTCGGGAGAATGAAATATTAATATTTTCATTTCCTCGCTCTGGTAACGAGGCAAAGTGCGGCGTTGAGTTCCGCCACTTAATTGAAGTAATTGAAGTTGAGCTGTTGAACTCAAATATACATGTAAAACAGCGCATAGATGTCATACTGACATAAAAATAATCAATAGTATAATATTCATATTTTTTTATTAAATACTTGTTGAATATTTGCCTGCTTTATGAAAATCTGCCGAATATACTTTTTTTATATTTTTTACAGAATCATCCATACAATTCTGCTATGCATACACTTTTCCGAACCAAGCAAGTTTAATCTCCCAAGAATCTACTATCTATCTCAATTTCACTTGTCCTCTGTTCGATCTGTTTTTAATGAATTTTAGTAGTAAACTTTCATATTCTTTTTTTCATTGCATTTTTAATACAGAATTTAATTTCAGTATAAAGTAAGTTATTGATTTAAGAATTAAAAAAAAACAAAAGAAATATTTCAAGAATTAAGTGGACTTATAATTAGTTTGATAAGAATATTATTTTTAATGATAATAAAAGTTTTTTTTTGTTAGATATTATCATACGATCAGTCTAAGGACTATAAACAGATGTGTGGAGAGCCATAGTGGCTTTTTAGGAACTCATTCCTCATTGGAAATGTCTCCCATATGGAATAACTGCCTAGCATGACATTGGGGTGGCTGTGTCTAGAATTTGTTACCGTTTTTTGTTGAACCCATCTTGGGCTTTCATAACAGTAGGAAGTACGAGTCAATAATTTTATCATTATTATGTACGTATTTTAATTTATGCATTTTTCGTATCTAGTAACAATAATCTGGATACGATAGTTAAACAGTAAACAGTTAAGGATTTTTCTGTCAAAGAAACAATGTTTGTCAAAAAAATAATGAAATGCCGCCTTAGCAAAAGTTGTTAAGCATGATATACATAATTTTCCATTACCATATTAAATGTCAATGAATGATTTGCAACTGCAACTTAACCCGTAGTGATTTGAATTTTTATCCAAAAAATAACGGAGGGTCATGACTCACGATTCAAAATAAATTCTCTTTACCTACTACTTGCTTGCAAGGTTTATTCACATCGGTGGGTGGTATATAGAAGTATTACAACAAGGGCCATGAAGTCCATGCAAATAAAGTTGCAGACAGTCACTAGTCCTTGATTATTTAAAAACATATCAGGTATGATATACTCTATCCTCTTACGCGATCTTCTAGTGAGGCATCTATCTATCTATCCCCAAATAAAAAGCACAGGGCAGCAGGGGGAACCTCGGCACCTAGTGTTAAGACACTCTGTTCTCATTAAGACACTTTCGTTTTCCATTCTCAACTCAACGCCGCGCTTTGTCTCGTTACCAGACTGGGGAAATTAAAATATTAAATATTTCATTCCCCGAGTGAAAGTCGAACCCTCAACCATCATGTCACCTTGACCGGTTTTTATTATATACATGTCAGTTTTAACATTACAAAAATTTGAATACATAGAAATAAGACTAAACGTTCGTAATAATACCTTAACTTACTTAAATTGTTTACTCGTCCATTTAATGTAGATCAGAGATAAATATTACTTCAGATTATGTGAATTTAATAAAAAAAGAAGGGGCACAAGCGTGTGACTTTAAACACGACGGTTGTGGGTTCGATTTCCACCCGGTCGAATGATATATTTAATTTAATTTCTTCGCATCGGTATCAAGGTTCCGCCACTTAACACGCAGTCTCGATAGGCGGAAAGTGGGAAACGGAGTGTCATACCACTAGGTTCTCTCTGCATACTCTGCTATATGCGGAATACTGCGTGAAGTTAAAAAAAAGGCTATAGGGTCATTATGTTATGGATATAATGAATTACCTATAAATTTTCACTTTTTTTTGTTTACGCGGTGACTTTCATACAATATGTAGCAAAATCGATAAATAAATTCTAGTAATCTTGATTTCATGCGATCTCGAGATAAATAGTCTTGATAAACGGGCAGACGAACAACAAATTGATCCTATAAGGGTTTTTACCATTTGGTATGGAACCCTAATAACATAAACATATAGTTAGCAAAGGGGGGGACTTACTTCTTACAAAATAGACACAGAATATAAATGTATCAATTCCACTTTGATAACAAACGACAAAAACAAATGAAAACGACCGTTACAGATTCATGAGTACAGTTAAGATAGCGATGTTCGATCTTTGGGTAGCCAGTTAAAATGTCATTAGGGCGTAGAATGTATAGCGTCTCGTTACAGCCATCGGCGGCTTGTAGATTTGTTACGATTGCTCAGTCGATCGGGCTGTCTGTGACATCAACCAATAGATACCTCCAATATAATTTAATCAACTAAAATTTATATAAATACGTTCTTTAGTAAGTGAGGCGAGTCGTGGTGCAGGGTCGCAAAGTGTAGTGTGTGTATAGTAAAGGCGACAGATTGTGTGTTCGATTCGCACTCGAGGAAATGAAGTATTTAATATTTTCATTTCGCTCCGGTGTCGAAGCGAAGCGCGACGTTGAGTTCCGCCACTCAACAAGCAATGCCTACGATGGAAAATGAGGATCAGAGTGTCTTAACCCTCTGCCTACCCTAGTGTATAGTGTGAAATTGATTCATTTTATCTTTTAAGTAAATTAGTAGCTTTAATACTTTTACTCAATGTTATTTGATTTTGTAATAGGATATTTTTATATATATTACTTTATAAATTATATTATATATAACTTTATTTACTTATATATAACTATTTGAATTGGCTTTCGTCACGGTTCGCGATAACCAATATCAAATTTCATCTTGAGATTAATATCATCAGTAACTACATTATTATAGATAACACGTCAAAATCACTTAATAATGTCTTCTATACATATACACAGATCCTACTAAATCGAAACGATGTTAATTTATTTGTATGAATTTGCGGCAATTGTTTGTTCGTAACCGTTCTTGCTTTCGTATAAGTAATGACGCCTTATGAAAAAATAATATAAGTGTAAGACAATGCTCTTTATATAAAAAACAAACAGTTAAGTGTAAGTCGGACTCGCTCACCGAGGGCTAACCGTCCGTATCAAATTCAAGATTTCAAGATTGTAGTAGTATGGAGTTCTGGAGGCATTGCGTGCTGAGTGGCTTTGCCTTGATACCACAGCGAAGAAATGGAATTATAAATTTATATAAATATTTAATNTTTTTAATTATAATCTATACTATTATACCCAAATACAGGCTAGTCATGGCGCAGGCGTGCCACTGTAAATGAAACAGTTTGCTGGTTCGATTCCCACTCGAGGAAATGGAATATTTATTGTTGTAATTTTCTCCCTCTGGTATCGAGAAGCTAAAAAAAATGATAACGGATAGTAAATGGAAATTAATTGAAAAAAATCATAGAGTCCACGCAAACTAAGTGGTAGGCGGGCCACTAGTGTAATATAAATATTAAAGATCAACCTAATATGTGAATACTAAATACCGATCGATAAACAGGCGCTTTACTAACTTACTTAGTATTTATATAAAAGCAATTCATCTTGTACACTAAATGATTGTCTGGCAAATGACAAAGATTGATAGTATCAATTAAAACAACATTCGGCCTGACGTGGCTCATTCGATTTGAGTATTGCAGCATGTGCTCGCGGAGTGTGCTGGAATAGGAAAATAATTGATTCTTAAATATTATTATATTGTGTCTATTAAATCTTAACAAAAAGTATTTTAATAAATATCGAGTCCAAGTTGATATAAACTGAAAGTATTAAGTATTTCGGTTTTGTGTGACAAAATTAAATAAATACAATCGTGGGTAAGTACATTGTTTGAGCACAGTAAACAATAGAATACCAGGAATTAAAAAAAATAACTAGTAAAAGGAGTTTCAAAATATGACTAAGTACGGGAAGTACGTAGCTATGGTACGTGTATACATACTATAATCATAACAAGGTTAGCACACTCAGACAGATAATCTAATAAAATTACAACTGTAAAATGTTTATTTATTTAAAAATCTATTTTCTTATTTATTACTTACGTTAGCAATATAAATAAGAGAATATTTTGTGCCTAATAATATGTATGAAAAAAGGAAATAAAATGTATTTATTATATATATTTTATCAATAAATTTACAGTCTTTATATATTATATATAATATCATTCATATTTTTGAAATTATTTTATATTTTATTACATTAACATAACTCATTTGACATATTTTAACGTACATTTACAATAAAAGCTTTCTGCAAGAATTTAATTATAAATTAATAAACGTTTAGAAGCAACCTTTTGCTTGCTTCACTAATTTTATAAAATGATGCTTAAGAGCATAGTTAATTATGAATTAATTTTAAGAGTAAAATTAAAATGGTGAAATTTTATACACATTTTATTAACTAACATATCTATACTCCGTTACTTTATATATTTATAGATAAATAACAATAACAGGTAAAATAGGAAATGAAATTATTAGAACTTTGCTTCAGTTCGCTGACAAAAGTTTACCAACAATTTGGCAACACATTTCTACGCTACAAGAGACGTATGGAATTTCGTGTGCGGATTTTGTTAGAGTAGTTGACGCGGCTTCACCCGCTTGAACTATACAATTATTTATTTACTAATCTGAATTGCTATTGTTCTTATAACAATATAATTTTAAAGATAATATCTATAAATTGAAAATTAAGGTTTCAGCTAATTAAATATAACAATTTTATAGCATTTTTGTCGAACTTAACACTATAATTTTTTTATTTATGAACCGATTGAAATAAAACAAACATTAAACATTAAGAATAACTCGGCAGAATACAAATGTGAAAATTCATTAAATTAAGTAAAGCCGTTTCTCAGATTAGCGTGCACAAACGCACAACCAAACAGCCACAATTAAAAAAAAAGTTTTGAGTTCTATTACTTTCATAGATGCTCTTAATAATATTTTTTCACTGAAGTGTATCTCCAACGTACAGACAGCGATCAGTTACAATTTTATATGTATATATATAGATAATACAATAGTTTAGTTTTTATAGTGTTTGTTTCTTGCTATTGTTCTCCAGTGCGCAATTTCGAAAATTCAGGAGTTTGTGGTAGTATGTACATATTTAGCAATCAATATAATTTTTCTTCTAGGATGGATTATTTAATGTAACGTAATTCTATATTTCATTTTATAATACCTGTAGATTACATTGAACTATTCAATTATATTCATATATTTTTTGCTGACATTTTACAATGTACTCAATAATAGATTACGCTCCTGAAATAATAATAACCTTATGCATTTTATAAAAGTTGTTATTGTACGTTAGAATTCATAGTTACAAAAATAAAAGTACATTTTGTAAATGCTCGTATTCAGCAAAATTTTTCAGCTAAAATTTATGAATCTAACTGTTAAAATTACAAAAGCTGACATTAATGTGGTTTTCGTGTGCCAGAATTAAAATATGTTAAAAGCTAAATGTTTTACTTTTGGAAATGCCGTATCTTAGTTTACTTAATATAATATATTAAATGTTACATAGTATAGGAGAGTTGTGGAAGTATCAAGACAATAAGCAATACATAATTGAACAGTAAAATATTCTTAGTCTTGTAATTACAATTCAGAATTTAATCATCAAAACTCCTTCAGTTGTAATCGTATCAATTAAATCGACTTTTTTTTGGAAGGAGAAATTTCGTTATCGTGTTTTCTTTAAATCCTTAAGGTTCCCTTTTTGTAAAAAAAAAGTTATATAAAAAACAAAGCGCATAGTGTTTGTGAACAAAAATGTCACCTTAATACCTGTTTTCGTAATAGTATTACAGCCTCTCTTGGTCCTAATTTGTTATATTTACCAATAATAATATACTGTTTGCTACTTATCTGTAATATGCCACAGCAAGTATTTTATGGTAATTGTTTGATAGGCAGCCAAGTTTGTAATTAAATTGTACAAAAGGCGATATTTGTTTCTATTGAGGTTTATTTTTTATATTGGAGCTAGGGCAGCAAAGGCGAATGTTCGAGCATTTTAAAGAGTCCCGCCTCTGTGCAAATACAAACATATGTATGTATTTGTATCTTTAATTGCAAATGGGGAACGGAGTGTCTAAACACTAGGTTCTCTCTGCCTACTCTGCTGTGTGCGGAATACAGCGAGAAGCTGACAAAAATTTATAATTATAAAGTACATGAATAGAAGAACTGCAGTTTGCTTCAGATCATTTAAATCCAGACTTCTCGTTCTTCCGTTCTATGTCAATCTTTGTGTCGACTTTATCCTTCTACAGATACTATAAGTAATTTCCTGCTGCCCTCATCATGAAAAAGAATACGACATTCAATTCTTTCAATCCTTTATACTTTCCCGACTACCTTTTAAACACAATAGCGACATATGACTTTACAAAAGATACGTTTATTTAGATGTTAATTATAAAAGGCGAAGCTGAGATTATATATATACAAATATTTGGTAAACGTTTTAGACGATCACAATCGCATAAGGCTAAGTGCAATTTCATTGAAATCTATTCGGTCTGCATTAAACAATTCAAGCAGCTAAAAACTTTATCTAGGTCGCAGCTAAGAAGAAAGGGTCAATTCCTGGATTGTCGCCAAATCAAACCGCATTCAGAAACGCCAAAATTTTTTGCAAGTCACAATTTTTATAGTTATTTTTTGTAATCACTATATACATGTGTATCTCTCACGGTTTGCTATATATGTATATACTTATTTGGAAAACGTGTAATTTTTTTTTTGAACACAGCGGGATTCAAATCCGCGCCTCCTGGAAACCGACCAACCGCTCTGACCACAAAGCCATACGTTCTCATCAAGCTACATCAAAACTTTTATACGCCTATGCTGTTATTAGGTATATCTGTAGGGAGATTTATACAAATTTCCACTACCTAAAGATAATTACTAAGAATTATCGTCTGACAAGAGAGAATGCTATTTATTAAATATTTTTAAAGTATTATTCCACACATACGAAAGAGAAATACTTATTTAGAAGACGTATAAAAATTTTGAACGTAGCGGGACTCCAACCCGCGCCTCCTAGTAACCGACCAGACGCTCTGACCACTAAGCCATATGTTACCATCAAGCTACTTCGAAATTTTTATACGCTTGTTACAACTAATGATAGAGATGCTAACAACATAAATATCGCGCCTTTACTGCCTCCGTGCCGGAGCAAAGAAATGAAAATATTATGACGTCCTTTAACTAACTTAAATTTTGTTTAGGTAAAAAAATATTTACTGTAAATCGATAGAAAATAAATTTTATAAATTTACCTTCAAATCAATATTGTCTCATTCAATATATGTTTATGATAAAATAGTTACGGTTTCGACATCAGGTTTTCAGCAAGGCATTATTGTAACGGTAAAAGGTAAATGGAAAAACGTGACCGAGGTATTAAACGTGAATTACAAAGTAAATTCTGTAACGTATTTTTTTTTCTCCGCAGAACCTTTTCTCTGTTCTTACAAATTATTTTACTATTTTACACTTGGTAATGTATCTACCATTTACATTGTTTAGGTTATGATATGATTTTTCTTTTTACCTGATGTAGTTTTTGATGTAGTATTTTCTTTTTCCAAAAATTCTTATTTTTGTGAAAAAAACCGCATATCCGCATAGCGTGTGAGTAGCCCGAGGGAACATAGTGGTAGACACTCCGTTACCCATTTTCCGAGATAAGTCGCGCCGAGATAACCGAGGAAATGAAAATATTAAATAATTCATTACACCAAGGAGTGGAAGTCGAAACTAAAACCGTTGAGTTTTCACTTACACTCTTGTGCCACCGCTTCACGAAGACCTTTAAAATAAATGGTAGTACATAAAATTTAAATAATAGTGTTTCATGTAAATATTATTATTAAGTAAAATATTTATTAAAATTTAATAATAACAACATTTAATATTAAAAATTATGTTCAAAAAATATATTTGACAATCAGCTTGTCTGTATAGCTTTGTTGTAACTAACCTTAATATACTAAAATATTTTCTCTTATTTAGAAAAAATATAAAAACAATAATGATCAACATAAAAATGAAGTGCATGTGTGCTCCTTTCTAGAATATTAAAAACTTTATAGTTACTTATTGTATGTAGCTCGTAGTAAACCTAGTAACTCGTAGATATTATAAAACGTATCCACATTTACAAAGTCATGACGCTGTTCCGTAGAAAATGAACTCATAAAAATATAGTATATGATTAAAATGTTGTCTTTTGTAATATCATCTTGTTACAATTGCCATAATACAAAAAAATGTTGCAGTTTTAAAATTAGTTGTTAATTGAGAAAAAAAAATTCAGAAAACTTATTGTTTTTATTTATTTTATTTTTTTGTTTTACACAATATGTCGCATATGGCAGAGCCGGCACAGAAAACGAAATCACCTCGTTCTCTATTTTACGCCCTAATCCAAGACACTGTGTGTTAAGAGGTTGCTCAACATCAATTTGGCCACTTAAGTCTCCACTTTGATGAATGTATCTAATGTATAATAACATGCTATCCAACTCAAGACGACGTCAATTCTTATTATTTAATTATAAATAGGTATATTTTAATGGATCTGNACACAATATGTCGCATATGGCGGAGCCGGCTCAGAAAACGAAATCACCTCGTTCTCTATTTTACGCCCTAATCCAAGACACTGTGTGTTAAGAGGTTGCTCAACATCAATTTGGCCACTTAAGTCTCCACTTTGATGAATGTATCTAATGTATAATAACATGCTATCCAACTCAAGACGACGTCAATTCTTATTATTTAATTATAAATAGGTATATTTTAATGGATCTGTTGTATTAAACTGGGAATTGCGTACATTATGTGATACGAGTGAAACGCAATGGATAGAGGACACCGGCGCCGGCGGCACGTTCCATAGAAATGCGGGGTGAATGGAACGCTCTACATACTTGTTGAATGCATGTATTTTCAGGACAATATAAAAAGGTACAGTAAGTTGCATATTAATGGATAAAATAAAAAATATATATTTGTGTGTTTCGTTGTTTTTATATTATATATACATCGAAACAATAATTTTACAAGAAATGTAAATACACATTCCGTAAAAACCTCACATTTATCCTTTACAAATACACAATTCATCGTCGTGTCGTATACAAGCTTAAAGCTTAACATATATTAACTCTAGTGTCAACATTCAGATAAGAATACTTGTTATGATTATTAACTTTGCTTATTACTTTTTTGTAGAATAATCCTTCTAAAATGATTTCTTCTACAGTTTTAGTTCAGTTCTTTCTTCCGACTACTAGTTATTGGTTGCTGCAAAGTATTGGCCTCAAGAGTCATCTAACAAATTAGATATCGCTTCACTTGGGGTTCGTGTAGCAGTATTTGTATCGACTTACTGTACTCAATTGTACTACGTATCAAGCATAAAGATGTCAACACGACCGGACGTTCTATTTTGCTGACTGTAAATGGTACTTATTTATATGTTATACTTTGATATACATGATTTTCTGAAAATATACGTTTATCGATGAGGACAATGAAGCGGACTCCTTAATAATTGAACAAAGTAATGGAGGCTCCATTACTTTGAATATTATTTAAAGATTAATTTTATAATTATTTAGATAGCGTACAGATATACATTGCCACTAATATAAGAAGCAACATAATTAAAAAATAATTATCATTATCAAATCAGCTTCACGCTGTATCCCACACACAGTAGGGTAGGCAGAGGGAACCTAGTGTTAATTTAAGTAAATATTTCATCTCAAGTGTTAATTTTATTATTATAATATAATTGCATTTTATTAATTATTTATTTACCATCGCATTTAAATACTAAGGTGTCTCAAAAAATATATTGCATCATATTGTCATGGCAAAATATTGCCATGTTACATAGAAATTTGAGTGAAAAAATATTAGAAAAAAACAACTACTACGCGATCTAGTATTATCTACCAAAGCTTAGTCGTAAATTGGCTGATCTATTTTACATTTGACTGAACACATATTGGAGTGGTACCTCATTTACCGCTACATTTACCGATTAAATATTCTTCATGATAAATTTTGCCACCACAGAATATTTTTGCCCGATTTTGTGTGAAAATAATAACAAACATCTATAACTATAAAGTACAGTTCTCCATTTTCCAAGTTATACCTGCTATGTAGGTATAATAAAAGGGTTTTAGAAAACTTCTTAAACTGGAACAATATAAAGTTAAAACATATATTAAACTAATTTCAATTAGACAAGTTAATATTTTACTTAAAAATAAGTAAAATTAATATGAGTAAGTACATACATACTTGTTTTTAAAGTATATCTAATGATTGTAAAGTATATCTAATGATTGAACCTCCTCGGTACCCAATTACCTATGAATCTTAAAAGTCTATATGTTAATAAGAACATTTAGGTACATGCAGAACGGAAACTTTACGTCAGTTACAACTCGAGCACCTCTCACCCTCATTTTACCTTTAGCTTAATGAACTAAGTTTAAAATTAACAAATTTAATTGACGGTACAAAAAATACTTTTAATTAAATTAATATTATAGTTTTTCCTTAGAAATTTCTTTCTAGTTTATTAAGGATATATGTACATATATATCTATCTAAGTATTTTTGTGTAGGTTACTATTTAGTATTCAATTATTTTTCACTACTTTCAACTTCACTTGTTTCTTCTCAAGACTATCAAGTTGGTAAATATACATTTTAATTTAAAAAATATACATTTTAAATTAGAAAATTTTAATTGAATAGTTTCAATATCAATTTTGTAGTGAGAATTGTTATATAAATAAAAATTCAATTTTCACTTCATTCACGTGTTGTTTATCGATGTTGTTTATAGGTATGTAGCAAACAATTGAAATTCAATTTTTGTTTCGAACTTTTGTATTACTTTGTTGCGAGAATACATTTTTGAATAAAAAATAATTTTAAGAACACCACCGTGAAGAAAAACTTTATTGAGTAAATTTTTGAAGGATGTCAGAACGGAGGAGGCTCTCAATTTGAGTGTATGATCTTTTTGTATGTTTGTTCCACGATTACTCCGCTAATTTTGAATATTTTTTTTATTTGATTGGTGTATTGGTGTAAACATATTATTGTGGTGATATTTAATACTACAAAGATATGAAGTATATTATTATTAGTAAGTTATATGGAAGCGCGGGACGTTCTTAAAGTTACACAAGTGTTGTACGTATAATTGACTAAGTTAGTCTCATTCATTTACTCCACATATAGTTAAAGAAAATGTGAAACTGATTTTTTTTGCTTGCTGTATCCCGCACATAGCAAGATTGGCAGAGGGAACCTGGGAACCTAGTGCTAAGACACTTCTGTTCCTCACTTTCCACCGAAACAACCCACTACGGTCTCGGCCTTGATTTTTTTAACATTGGTTAATTTTTTTTTATTTAGGTACATATATGTACGATTGTGTCTGCATTTTTATTTAATTACTCATAATTTTTATAAAATAATCTTATTTGTATATAAGCTTTTTATAAAGTATTTCCTCTCTATGGTAGGAATATATCGAATCGTAGCCAATACACTAGGGACCTCTTCCTCTTTTTATTTTATCTCGTTCTTTGCTCACGATCTTAGAAATAAGCTGCAACAATGTGCAGTGCTGCAATTTGTACAACTATCAAATTTATGAACTAAAACATTGTAATATTAAATAATGATTTATTGAGTAATTAGGTGCCAATACACTACAACATCTACTATATATCTTGTACATAATGATAACTGTGACGGACAGAAAAAAACACAGAAAGAAGGTATGTATAAGCATAATCTAGTGTAAGCAATATTCACAAATTATGTTTTAGTTTGTTCAAGTTATATTTACAGTATTGAATTTCTGTTTAACATAGGCTAGCAAATGGTAAATTACGATATCCTGAGAGCCCGAGGTCTGATACTCGATAAGTCAAATAGTTAAAACAAAATAAAAAACATCTCTTCATATATAAGTACAAATTTAAACAAGAACTAACAAGGAGAGATTAATATTACAACTACTTCAAAGTAAAGGTAGTTGAAGAACAAATACAATAAAACAGTAATTCTGATTGATATGGGTCTCGTTCAAAATCACCTCATATTATGGAAAGCCACGTATCGACTCTTACAAATAAAACTGCGTATGGACTGAAAGTCCAAAAAACTTTTTGTATAAATTTATTTTGTATTTAAGTTATACTAAAAATGGAATATCTATAAATTTACGAGCAAAAAAAATAAACCTTAAACTACAATAGAAGAGATAATTGAATACTATTTCAATTTGTAAATGGAATTTGCCATATTGGGTGTTTAAATAAATCAGCTTCACGCTGTATCCCGCACACAGCAGGATAGGCAGAGGGAACCTAATGTTAAAAACACTCATGGAGGCATTGCGTGTTGTGGTGGCAGAACTCAACGCCGCGCTTAACGTCGACACCAGAGCGAAGAAATGGAAATATAAATTTAAGTAAATATTTCAACTCCTCGAGTGGGGATCGAACCCACAACCAGTCGGTTTTACAGTCACACCTCGTGCCGCTGCGCCGCGACTGGCCTCAAAGTTTAAGTATTTATTTTTTGCACGCTGTACCACGCATGTAGCAGGTACCACATGCAGAGTGGGCCTAGAGTTAAGACACTCTGTTCCCCAAATTTCCACGAATTCTGGAGGCATTGCGTGTTGAGTAAAAATTTAATCAAATACCTATAATATTATAGATTGTACAAAAGTATTGTTTAGTCTACATACCGCCATTTTAATGCGGTGACCATTATTATTTGATTTACAACGCCACTTATTACGAACTAGTGACCAGCTCGCGACTTCGCCTGCTCGGACTATGCAATTATTTATTTACTTATAATATAATCTAATTTACTTCCGTGTTCTAATAACATAATTATTTTAAAGACAATACTATTAACATTGAAAATTAATGTTACAGCCATTTCAATAAAACAATTATTTTGTAGTATTTTTATGGAACAAAATACTTTATATTGATAATTAACCAATACCATTTAAAATAAAACTAAAAACTAATTGTTAAGGAACGTGTCGTCAAAATTTAATATGTAAAGAATGAATTTTAGTCCGTATGTTGTTTTATAAAATTCAATTCGATTTAATGCAAATACAACTCTTCTAATCACAATTTGTCACAAGAATATCTTTGCAGTATTTCAATACATCAATTTAAATCTTGAATTTAATATGTTAATAATCAAATTAAATTCCTCGTAATAGTATGTTAAACGTAAGTAATTTAGTGCGAGAGAACGTGATCTTGGCACAATAAATTACAAATATCAAAGACTTAATTAAATTTTCTTACCTCACGTATATGAAACATCTTTTGTAATGTATTAAATGTATTATAGCGAAGTAGCGACATGATGAAAGGATATTTTACAGAAAATTAAAAACAAATTAGAAAAGATTGCTTAATAGAAGTTGTACGGCAGAGCTAATTTTTATTAGTTTTGACAAATTAAACCAAAAGTAAATATTGTTGAAGTTGGTATAATTTTTTTCATATTTGCTGTTCTTTTAAAGCATGTTGTTTGTTTTAAATTTTAGAAGGAAAAATATTATTATTAATGTACGATTTAAAAAAAATTCTTTTCTTTTTCAAGATCATACAAACAGTTAAACGATATTCTCAGAGCAACATTTAAGGTTAAACAGCAACTGAACGATGAATAATGAAAGCAAAATCAACTTAAATAACCGATCAAATGTAAATATTATTCATCAAAACCCATTTGTATTTTTGCAATATAATACTATGAAGTGCTAATTCAACCATCGTGTGATTAATTGTTGTGTGTTCATTTTTATTTATATTCAGTAACTACAATAAAGTTTACGTTAAATTAAAAAATAAAAAAACAAATGAATAGAACAAATATTTTTATGTAAATTAATTACTACGTATCTATTATATTGTAGATATATAGTAAAATTTCATTCTAGTAATTTAAAGACAAAGTAATATTTTATTATATTATTGACGTTATGTTGCCTATTTTCAGGATATGATTTTTTTTAATTATTTATAAGTATAGTTTGTGCTGTTTCATAGCGTATACACTTTACAATTTATCGGTGTATAAGTGAGACTTTTTACATGTCAAAACGATTTTAAACACATTTTAAATTCGACATTTTAAATATCGAACAAACCTTATTCGATTTGTCGTAAAAGCTTTTAAGCTTTAATGCAAAATTTTTGCGCCTAAGTATCTAATTAAATAGTCTGCAACCTTTACATTATTAAAACTCAATTCAAAAACTTAAAATTACGTTGAAATAAAACGATGGTATTGTTTTATTATTATTTTATTTTATAAATAAATTTTTGCCTTAAAAATATTACACAATAATGTTTTTTTTTGGTTTATATGTTATTATTTTTTTATAATATGGTGATTTAAATATTTCATACTTTTATATAATAAAAAAATATGTATATTATAAGTTTTCCAAAATTAACAAATTATTTAAATATTAGGATGAATGATATTATATCGTAGCCTTAATTTGAAGAACGCAAAAATAAATATTTTTTCGCATCACTGTGTTTTTGGCGCCAAATGAGATCAGTTTAAACTCAATTAGTTAATTTTAAGAAAACATTTAAAGTACTTTTACATTTAATAACATGTTTTCACCGGAAGAACAACAAATTGAAATTTGTCTACTTAAATCTAATTTAGAAGAAATAGAAAGCGATTTAATTGAACAGGTAATTATAATTTACCTCTCACAACAACTTAAGATAAAACACTTATGCCGGTAATTTAATTACAGCGGACGGCGATACCGTCCTTGGACGCCGAAAATGAACAAAAGTATCGTGAAACAATGGCCGCCCTCCGTGTAGCGCGTTCTTATAACGTAGAAACTGAACGTCTCAAGCTTGAGAACAGTACGTAAATAACTATTGGAATGTTGAACTTTTAAAATTCATTTAGTTTAGCTATTTCGTAGATTTCTTATACTAATGTAATTTATATATTAGTACCTGTTAGCTCAAAAAGATTATTTTTGAAGGTACCGTAGGTTTTTGAGGTAAAAATAGGAATGTAACAGAACAAAAAAAACCCTTGAGTGTGATCCTCACTTTGTTGTACGTCTATCTGTTTGTTTGTCTCTCTGTTTGCCTGTCAAGACCCTGTTATTTACGATTCCATGGAGTTATCGAGCTGAAATTTATATGAGATATGGAGATCTACAGTCTCTTGGAGGACAGAAAAAAAAAATCTAAGTTAACGCAATCATGACCCAAATCCTGCGTTTATGCTCCATTTATTTCATATATTACATGCAATTCGTCACGTTTTTTAAACTTATTAGGAAATATGGGAAGAAGTGAGAACATATGTTTTTATACAAGAAAGAAAATTTAAAAGATAGAAATATTCTATCATAATAAAAAAATGGTATAAGAGGACATATAATTATAAAATTGGTACACAAGGCCCCAGTGGGTGAGTTCAACTCACACGTGACCGATTTTTTATTCTTTAAATAAAACAATTCTAGCTTTACTATAATATTTGTCACGTACATATTCGTAATATACCTAATACGTAGTTATTATTATAGTCAAGCTCACAGCTAAGCGGATGCAACTTAAAAGACAATGTGAAGATATAACAAACGCTCTCGAGAGAGCTCGAGAGACTCGCTTTGATTTAGAGGTATCTTTGAAAAGGGAGGAACACGAAATGGAATTAGAAATGTATGGTTTTATTTGAAACTATTTAAATAGTACTTAAGGTTTGAAAATGACCAATTTCAACTACTATAAAAATTATATACATAGATAAATAGATACATTTATAGTCTACGCGACGGTTGTGGATTCAATTTCGACTTAGGAGGAATGAATTATTTTGGTTTTCCAGCTCTGATAATAAAAATGATGAAGCTTCACTACTTAAAATGTCATTGTCATTGTCCAGTATTCCGACTGAAAATGCAGGAGTTCTTATGTGTTCTTAAATCTATTATTAAAACGTAAGGTTTTCTTTGTCTTTGTAGACAAATAAATATTTTTATGATTTGTTTTAAGAAAATTGTTTATATGAGAAACGTTTTATAAGAATACTTTACAGTAATTAGACCATAATGAGGCCAGTCGTGGCGCAGGGGCACAAAGTGTGACTGTAAATCCGACTGGTTGTGGGTTCGATCCCCACTCGAGGAGATGAAATATTTACTTAAATTTATATTTCCATTTCTTCGCTCTGGTGTCGAGGAAAAGCGCGGCGTTGAGTTCTGCCACTTAACACGCAATGCCTCCAGAATTCGGCAGAAAGTGGGGAACGGAATGTCTTATACTACGTTCCCTCTGCCTACCCTGCTGTGTGCGGGATACAGCGTGAAGCTGATTTATTTATTTATTTATAATTAGACGATAAAAAATTAAATATTAGTTCTCAAAGTCTTGATTTCTTGACATGCATCTTGCGTATATGTTTTACAATTTCAATATAAATTTAATAGAATATAGGTTGTTTCAGACGTAAATACGAAGATGCTCTTCGTGAATTGGCGAGTCGTTTTCGTAGTTCTCGTGCATTTTATGTAAGTTTTAGTTAAGTCGCTTAAGTAACCGTCTTTTTGCACTCATTGTCACTTATATTATTATATACTGAATGATCAATACAAAACTTTATTTATTTTATATTATATTCGATCTGCTTATCATAATGTGTGTGGGATACAGCGGGAAGCTGATTTTTTGATAATTTTAAATTATTCTGAAAATAAACTGGTTTATTTTACCAAAATTTAAGTAAAATTGCTGCTGACGTGGTGCAGCGGCACACTCCACTTGAGGAAGTGAATTGATTCATTCCCTCGCTCTGTTAAGGATACAAAGTGAGTTTCGTTACAAAATGACTCGATAATTGAGCGGTGTGTGCGGAACGGAGTGTCTTAACATTATCTTCAGAAACATTCACACAGTCACATTCCTTAATGCATTTCCATGTGAAAATATATTTTTTGTTTCACTTCACGTTGTATTTCGCACATACTATGGTAGGCAAAGGGAACCTGGGGACATAGCGTTAAGACGCCACATTTTGTATAAAGACACTCCATTGCATATTGAGTGGCGGAACTCAACGCTGCGCTTTGCCTCGTTACTAGAGCAGGGCAATAAAAAAATATATATATAATATGTAATACCATGTATAGCTGTATGTATTATTTTATCATTTAAAAACACATTGTTTTCGCCATTAGAACGAAGAGGAAATGAAAAATGAAATGGAAGTAGTAAAGGAAATGATTGTTGAATTGCAAAACGAACAGCAAAGTCGACAAACAGACGTCTCAGATCTAAAGCGCAAACTAAGCGACCTCGTTAACGATGTGCCTGGAAACATTCTCTCTATAGTGTAATTGACTCTTGTTTATTGTATTTCTTCTTCTGTCTGCGATCTTTTAGTTTTTTCGTTTGATGGAAAAGAAATATGTGGCAAAAGAAATAACTGGCTGGAACTGTGCATATAAAGTATTTTTGTAACTTCACGCTGTACTCTGTGGCAGCCTAGCAACGTAGTGCCGAGACACTCCTTTCACGACGCATTTCCCAATATTTGAGACGTTGCGTATTCAGTGGCGGAACTCAACACCGCGCTGTGTGTTTTTACAATAGCGAGGAAATGTAAATAGTTCATTACCCCAAGTGGAAATCGAATCCAAAACCATCGCGTTTACAGTGAGAAGCTCTGCCGCTGCGTCACGACGGCCTTAAGAATTGTTATATTGGTAAGTATTAAAAATATAATACGAAGAAATTATTAAAAAAAGAAAATTCTTTTTTTAATTATTTCTTGTTATGTATAAAAAAATGATCTCATACAAGTGCGACATCCAACGTTTAGATGTTCAAAATAAAACGTAAAACGAAATTTACTACGGAAATTTATTGTAAAGATTTCCCAATAAATTCCGTCACGATGTATTTCTGTTTTTTTTTGGATAATAAAATAAATTGCCGTTGCTTTGCCTAACAAAAGTTCGGTATGTAAAATATTTTATTCTGAATCAGAATTTATTACTTTACATTATGCATAAATTCTAATATAAAAAGAGCTGACATGCCGTCAATAAAATGTTTCTAGGGTTATCCATGTTTATACCTAAAAAATTATATCGATATTTTGTAAAAATCTTGTATTTCCAACAAACTAAGTTATAATCTTTTTTCTACACTCGTTAATGATTTCTTAAAAAAGAAAAAAATACTAATAATAGTCACAGACAGCAATCTCGATATAAATAGTTTCAACACAGAACACTCTCAGAGCTAAAAGGGGCACTATTTGTATCGCAGCGGGCAACAGCAGTTGGACAAGAAGCTGCACTCTCTTTGTGATCGATGCGAGACTCTGCGCTCGCAAGGTTGCGGACATCTCCCGGGACACCGCGCTGGTACTGCCTCGACTGTTTCACGCTAATATTATCTTATTGGTTTAAACGTTAAACAATGATTTAATTGATTGATACTTGTGTTTCATTTGTATTTTGTAGTTCCATAATTTTGTTGATTTTCGTAATATCAGTCTTTTTAGTTCCTTTAAGAAGTAAACTTTGTTTTTCTGTAATGGTCAATTAATCCCTTGTTTTATCTTAATAATAAAAAATATAGAAAAGTAAACTTTCATTTATTTCACTATATTTACCCATTATTATTCACGTATTATATAATAATTATTTGAATAAGCTTTTTTAAAAAAACGATTTGCCGTAGATTTTTTACATACCACTGAAACTCACATTGTTATTACATAAAAATTAGAAAAAATCTTATAACTCAATGAAAATATTTGCAAATCCATTCTTGTGCATAAATGTTATTGTAGTATTAATTTTAATTATTATTATTATGCTTTTAAGAGGCCACTCATCGCGCAGGGGCACAGTGTGTCTGTGACTGTAAACGCGACTAGTTGTGGGTTCGATCCCAATAAAGGAAATTAAGTATTTATTTGAATTTGTATTTTCATTTCTTCGCTGCGGGGTCGAGGCAAAGCGCGGCGTTGAGTTCCGCCACTCAACATGCTGTGCCTGTAGAATTCGGCGAAAATGGGAAATGGAATGTCTTAGCAATAAGTTTCTTCCGGCTTCCCTGCTATGTGCAGATGATTTTTTTAGGATGCATTTTCATGTATATATATATATATATATATATATATATATATATATATATATATATATANATCCTTATATTTTTGAAGCTCGTTGTGGCACAGTGTGCTACTACGCTACTACTCGAGGGAATGAAATATTTAATGTTTTCAGTACCGCGCTCTGGTAATGAGGTAAAAGCTATTTTATAAAATATCAAAAATATATACGAAGTATAAATTACTGGCGGCCCCCGCTTTTTCTGCACGGAATATACGAATTATTTTTGCTTTATTATTCTACTAGCGGACCCGGACGCGGCTTCGCCCGCTTAAACTATACGAATGCTTATTAGATATGTTTATGAAATTGTTTTTGAAAATATGTAACTAATTTAACTGAAAAAAAAAATTAAACGTAACCAAAGTAAAATATTAATAAAAAAAAACTAAACAAAACCAGCTACATTATTAATATTATCAAAGTAACATAAATATTTAAAAGTATTAAAATTATATGTGATGTGCTATGTTTAAATATATATTTTTTGTCTCTGTCTGTCCTTCTATTTCCCCGAGCTAATGTCCAGAATAACTGAACTGATTTTTATTGGACTTTCAGTGATCGATTTTACTGATTCTTACACGTTTTCTTTGCGCCCGTACATAGATACTATATGAAATAACTAAAGTCCTTTCTACATTAAACCTAATAAGTTTTGCGAGCAATATCAAATAAAATCCCAAAAAACTAAAACTACAATTAGTTAAGTGTATAACAACGGTATAGATAACCCAGTGGCGTAGCTAGGATATTTGCTGCCTGGTGCAGCTTAGGACTTGATGCCCTTTAAAATGGTCAAAATAATTTCAGATTTCAAAACACAGTAGTGTAGATATATAATTTTTTATTGCTTCAAAACTATAATAACTATATATAAGTTATAATGGGGGTCTAAGATGGAAGGCTTGCCCGTAGCGACCCCTGCCAGCCCTTACGAGGGCTGCAATGTTTCATCGGCCACGTGCAACTCGCAAAAGCGCACTGATAGGGCGTCCCCCCAAGGCGACGCGCACCAGTGCGTCCTCGCTGGTGTGTAAAGTGGCGACGAATCCGGCGTTGGGGACCGCCACCCAAGACGCCATGTCCGGAACGGCGGGAGATGGAGGACGGAGAGAGGACTACAAATAACTACGTGGAATGGAAGAGGAGGGATGGACAGAAGATGAATAAATTATTAGATGTGATGGATGATAGAGATTTGGATGTCGTCTGCGTGACTGAGACCAAGCGGAAGGGCAATAACACTATCAATTTACCGGGCAGTCGAGTCGCTTTCTGGACCGGCGTACCAGAAAGAGAGTGTCAGGGATATTCTAGGTAGCGTTAGAGGGAATGAAAAATTAATAATAAGCGGTTACGAGGGAGTGCTAGGTCAGTATGGTGACAAGAAAATAAATAAGGCTGGAAAGCTTATATTGGAAATTTGCAAGAAAAGGAATTTGGTTGTGGCAAACACGATGTTTGACCACAAACAAATTCACATGTATACGTGGGAGCGAGGGGAAGGAAAAAGTATGATTGATTTATTCTTAGCGTATTCGAAGCCAAGTTATGGACGCGCGAGTGTTTAGGGGTTCTGACCTGGGAACAGATCACTATCTAGTCGTAGCTAGAATAAGTGGTCTGTTTGCAGGTTAGCGGAACTACACAAGGTGTCCAAACTTGGAGTCGAATTGTCGCATAAGAAACTGGAAACTTCAAGGTCCACCGATTAGAGAGGAATATCAAGAAAGAGTTTCCAAGAAGCTAGACAGCAGCGAATCTGGAAATGAAAATATTGAAGTATGCTGGCAGAACCTTAGCAATGCAATCCGCATGAATAGAGGTATGTGAAGCAGCAATAGAGGTATGTGGTAAAGGGAAAAGAGGCGTTACCAAAAAGCGCGACAAATGATGGGGTGATGAAGGGCAAGATGAAAGCATGGCAGGATTATAAAGCCTCAGGTCGTGAGAACGGTCGTGGCGCAGCGGCACGAGGTGTGACTGCAAAACCGACTGGTTGTGGGTTCCCTGTGGTGTCCCCACTCGAGGAGATGAAATATTTACTTAAATTTATATTTCCATTTCTTCGCTCTGGTGTCGAGGTTAAGCGCGGCGTTGAGTTCTGCCACTCAACACGCAATGCCTCCAGAATTCGGCAGAAAGTGGGGAACGGAGTGTCTTAACACTAGGTTCCCTCTGCCTACCCTGCTGTGTGCGGGATACAGCGTGAAGCTAATTTACTTTAATTTAATTTTAATTTTAGGTAAGGATAAAAGTATGAGAGAAATTAAAAAGAAAAAGTGTAAGCTGCAAAAGCACCAAACGAAAGTACTAATAAAGATGAAGCGTGAAAAGGCAGAGAATGAAAGAGACGAAAGGTTAACGAACAACTTCAGAGAAAACACGAAGCTTTTGTGTGTTTCTCGAGGTTGCTCGCTAACCCTTAGAATGAAAGGGGTGCTTTCGAAGGAAACTTTTTTGTGAAATTTTAAAGGAAGAACCACACGTTTTGCAGCGATGGGCGGAATTTTACAAGGAGATGTATGTGATAACTTCTTAGTCTCAAGTAACAACGAAACGCTAAGTCTTGATGTAGCTGATGGTGAAATCAGTATAAAAGAAGTTGAAAATGCAATACGAAGTCTGAAATGTGGTAAGGCCGCTGCCTTACCACATTTCAGAGTAGAGAGCAGATGGAGTTATTGCCGAGATGATCAAATATGGTGGGCCACGCATCTTCGACTTGTTCTGGTTATTGTGCAATTTATGCTGGAAATCAGGGGAGGTCCCAGATGATCGTGCCTTTGTATAAAGGCAAAGGTTCACAGATAGACTGTGCAAACCATAAGGCTATCAGTTTGATTAGCTTGGGTAGTAAAGTTTATGCTATTATAAAATATTAGCGAGAAGAATGCAAGAGAGATCTGAAAGGCTGTTGTGGGAGGCCCAAGGAGGCTTTAGACCTGGAAGAGGGTGTATTGATCAGATCTTTTCCCTCCGCATGCTCACTTAAAAACTTTTGGCCGTTAACCAAAAAGTTTTCTGTGCTCTAGTGGATTTGGAAAAGGCATTTGACAGAGTTGTACGAGTGAAATTATGGGAGATACTACCCCGGTACAATGTGAGCGGACCCTTGCTGCAGGCCGTAAAGTCTCTTTACAGAGATCACTCAGCCTGCGTGCGAGTAAGAGCTGGCATGTCACCCTGGTGTGACATCTGATCGGGTGTTAAACAAGGTTGTGCCATGTCAGCTTGGTTGTTCAATTTGTATTTGGATAGCTGTTTTCAAGGAGTGAAACAAAGTGATATGGGAATGAAAGTAGGTGACCTGAATGTGAATTGCCTGCTGTACGCAGTTGATGCAGTGCTTATTACATCATCAGAATGCGAGTTGCAGGCATTGGTCACCATTCTGAAAGAAGGGTGTGAAAATAATGGTCTAAGCCTCAATGCGAATAAGACAAAGGTTCAGATTTTTGAAAGAGATGAAGAAAGGACGGAATGCAAAATCTATGTTAATGGTAAGATATTAGAATAAGTGAATGAAGTGGTATATTTGAGAAGTATGTTCAGTAGAGATGGAAGATACGAGATGGATGTGGAAAGGTGTATTGATGCCGGTAACAGGTTTAACGGAGCCTTAGCTGCATTGATGAGACGGCAAAACGTCTCATCAATGCAGTGCGTTTGGCCGTACACAATGCAGTGTAGGTACCGTCGCTGTTATATGGCAGCGAAACGTGGATATTACAGAAGAAGAATGAAAGGAAGATGAATGCCATGGAGATGCGATCTCTTCGTAGGATATGCGGAGTCAGCTTAGCTGATCGAATCCGCAATGAAGAGATACACAGAATAGCAGGCACTAGCGAGGATGTCACGGTGAGAATGAAGAAGAACGTGCTCAGCTGGTTGGGCTGGTGGGCACTTCGAACGAATGAGTGATGAAAGAATGACAAAAAAGATTTATGATGGAAAAGTAAGTGGTAAGAGAGATAGGGGGAGACCTCGGTTGACCTTCGAAAACACAGTATCAAAGAGACTGTAGGAAGGTCACGTAAAAAGCATGACGACTCCCCGGAGGGCATGTATGAAGAGGTTGATGACAGTGGACGAGGCGAAAGAGGTATGTAGAGACCTTAGCGTTTGGCGCTCCGTTCTCTATGACTAGGGATAAAGCGTGAATCTAAATTAAGTTATAAATTATAACATTAGATTTTGGTAAAACATATTGCAAAAATTTAAAACGGACATTACACGCTTTTTGACTAGCAAAGTCATTAATCACATTTTTAAAATCAATAGTATCGACTAGTTCATGTTCAATTGACATATTTATTGAATAGCGAGATTGTATTTTTCATTTTCATTCTCTACAAGAAAAATCTTGTGCATTTCTTGATTCTTGATTGAAAAAAAAATTAGAAGAATTGATCGTAGGCTTTGATGCCCCTTTCCTTTTGATGCCCGGTGCGACTGCACCGCTCGCACCCCCCCAGCTACGCCACTGCAATCAATATTATCACAAACCAAATAAATATGTTTAATATTTGTGAAACTATGGGAATCGCGCTTTTTGAGGTAGAGAGAACCTAGGGAAACCTCTCTTAATTCAATAATTTTCACCCAAATTTGAGACATGGCGTGTTCAGCAGCGAAACACAATGCTTTGATTGAAATATGACAATAATCGTAAAAGCTACGTACTTGTGAACTACGTGAAGCATGTACTTATGTAGCTTTTTATTTTTATACATATAACTTTTTTCTTTTGAATGTACAGAATAGTGAAAATCGTGATAAAATCTAAGATGGGGACTTATGGAATACAGATGATTGCAAAGCTCATTGAAGTGACTAATTAAATTATATATACTGTATTATTATATGATTATTTCAATTCAAAGAGAAAAATAAAAACAAAATAGTTAATGATACTTCGCCCGCTTAAATTTATGAATTATTTACTTAACACGCTCAATTATGTTCGTGTTTTATATATTTTGTTTTACAAAACTATGCTTGTGTCGTGTTCGCATACATCAAGATAGACCTTTTTCTTAGGGCTTAAAAATAATTCCTTCGTATGGCATCCGGATCCCCATGGTACGTACGCAACGTGGACCTAAACAAAGATTTTCAGGGCATTCCCCTGCGATTGCCAACTCNTTTTATAAAAATCTTGTATTTCCAACAAACTAAGTTATAATCTTTTTTCTACACTCGTTAATGATTTCTTAAAAAAGAAAAAATACTAATAATAGTCACAGACAGCAACCTCGATATAAATAGTTTCAACACAGAACACTCTCAGGGCTAAAAGGGGCACTATTTGTATCGCAGCGGGCAACAGCAGTTGGACAAGAAGCTGCACTCTCTTTGTGATCGATGCGAGACTCTGCGCTCGCAAGGTTGCGGACATCTCCCGGGACACCGCGCTGGTACTGCCTCGACTGTTTCACGCTAATATTATCTTACTGGTTTAAACGTTAAACAATGATTTAATTGATTGATAGTTCATTTGTTTTTTGTAGTTCCATAGTTTTGTTGATTTTCGTGTTTTTTAGTTCCTTTAAGAAGTAAACTCTGATTTTCTGTAATAGTTAATTATTCCCTTGTATTCTCTTAAAAAATATGGAAACATAAACTTTCATTTATTTCACTATGTTTACCCAATATTCACGTATTACAATTATTTGAATAAGCTCTTAAAAAACAACGATTAGCCTTAGATTTTTTACACACCACTGAAACTCACATTGTTAAAATAAATAAATAAATCAGCTTCACGCTTTATCCCGCACACAACAGAGTAGGCAGAGGGAACCTAGTGTGAACTCCGTTCCCCACTTTCTGCCTAATTCTGGAGGCATTGCGTGTTAAGTGGCAGAGCGAAGAAATGGAAATATAAATTTAAGTAACTATTTCATCTCCTCGAGTGGGATCGAACCCACAACCAGTCGGTTTTACAGTCACACACTGTGCCGCTGCGCCACGACTGGCAACTCACACTGTTATTGTATAGAAATTAGAAAAAATCTTTTAGCTTAATGAAAATACTTGCAAACGCATTCTTGTGCATAAATGTTATTGTAGTATTAATTTTAATTATTATCATGATGCTTTTACGAGGCCGCTCATGGCGCAGGGGCACAAGCGTGTCTGTAAACGCGACTAGTTGTGTGTTTGATCACCACTAGAGGAAATGAAGTATTTATATGAATTTATATTTTCATTTCTTCGCTGCGGAGTCGAGGCAAAGCGCGGCTTTGAGTTCCGCCACTCAACATGGTATACCTGCAGAATTTGGCGAAAATAGGAATGGAATGTCTTAACACTAGGTGCAGATGATTTTTATATAATACTTTTTCATCTATATGTAATATATTATATAACAAAAAATATTTTCCAAAAAATGGTAATATATATGTGATTGGTGATACAAAGAAACAACATTATATCTTTATATTTTTGGAGCTCGTTGTGGCACAGTGGCACAAGCATGCGACTAAAAACGTTACTACGTTACTACTCGAGAGAATGAAATATTTAATGTTTTCAGTATCGTGCTCTGGTAACGAGGTAAAAGCTATTTTATAACATCTAAAATACATACGAAGTATAAATTACTGGCGGCCCCCGCCTCTTCTGTACGGAATATACGAATTATTTTTACTTTATTATTCTATTACTTGAACTATACGAATTTCATATTAATTAAGTGTATTTAGTTACAAAGGGTCTAGCCCGATAAGTATGGGCAAGCTGCTAACTTCCCTGCCGATCAAATGACTATGGTGATGGCCAAATTGGCGGTTGTTGATCAATAGGTGATCCAGCCAGATCACCGATCAAATGACTATGGTGATGGCCAAATTGACGGTTGTTGATCAATAGGTGATCCTTCAGATAAACCAAGAGATGGCTATTTAAAATGCTCTCCATCACATTTTTCATAACAGAGAGCAGGGAGGTGATAGATTGCTATCACCTAGGCCTATTGAGGCCTGTAGTTAGATGGATCGAAACCATCGTGTTTCTTTGGGATAAGAGCGCTCTTCCACGAGTCTAGGACTACGCCGACTGATAAAGAGTGCCGAAATAAACGCGTTAACACCGTTGTCAACTCAGGAGCACATGAACGAAGCACTAAAGGAATCCGACTTGTGAATGTCCAAAAAACACAGTTCGCTTAACAGTTATCTATGCTTTTTTTTACACTAAATAAATTGTATTATAATTTAAATCTCTCGGGAAATTTTCTGTCTCATTTAATAAACCGCACTTGGTAGGATACGCACAGGTAACCTAGTGTTAAGATACTCCGTTCCCCACTTTGCGCGGAATTCTGGAGCCATTGCGTGTTTAGTGGCGGAACTCAACGCCTCGCTTTGCCTCGACACCAGAGCGAAGAAATGAAAATATAAATTGAAATAAATAGTTCATTTCCTCGACTGAGGAAGGTGTCATTTCTTATTTTTTATAATTTAGGTAGACCATTACGATACTGCATTAGATGTGGAAGTCAAAATCAATTATAGCCACAGATAAGTCGACAGACATTTTTTTACACTTTTGTTATATCTCTCAGCTCAGCTCATATTTTCCCCCAATTTTTTCGTGTTTCGATAATTACAATTCAAACGAGTTATGATTTTTTTCAATAATTTAAGCGCACAATTTTTTTTTCACGTTTTCTCTTCCATGGCAGGCTCGTCGGTCCTACCTGAGCGAGAAAATAACAAATTAATTTGCCCAAGTAGAGATTGATCGAGTTTTAAAGGGTATGGATAAATTCCTCCATAATTATGAATATTGTTACGTTTTTCGTGAGGTTGGTTGGTTATACTCTGTTAAAAATGCGATGTGATGAAATGCGATGGGTGAGAATTCGAACCCCATTCTTTTTTTAGCTGGGAACCTAATGTTAAGTATGTGTCGTTCCCATTATGACACTTTCGTTCCTTACTTTACACCAAATTTTGGAGATACACTATGTTGAGTGGCGGAACTCAAACTTGCTTCGTTACAAGAGCGAGGAAATAATTAAACAATTCATATCCTTGAGTCGGAATCCAACACACGATCGCTTACAGTCTTGTGCCGATATCGATTATTGATAAATACAATAAAATCGTAACTCACCGGTGTCTGTACATGGAAGATATATTAGAAAAATTGTTATTATGGGGGTTTAACAATGTGAAAGAACTTGGTCAGTTTGTCTGTTTGTCTGTGCGTTTGTTCAAACTAATATCAGATACAGCTTAACCGAATGCACGTTTGTATTTAAACAAACTTCCATTTTATTTCAATCGGTTCATAGTTAAAAAAGTTAAAACCAGATTTACGCGGTATCTATAATAGACGGTTTTTAGAAACTGAGCATCGAGTATTGCTTTAATTTTTTTTATTACGATTTAATCAATTACTAAGCCTAAATATCCTATTGAGAAACTAATTCTAATCTTTCTAAATGTATAGTTTTAGTAGAACCTGTTATTAATATATCATCTAGAAAGATGATGATGAAAGATTGAGGCCAGTTGTGGCGCAGGGGCACAAAGTGTGAGTGTAAAATCGAACGGTTGTTGGTTCGATCCCCACTCGAGGAAATGAAATATTTTTCATTTCTTTGCTCTGGTGTCGAGACAAAGCGTGGCGTTGAGTTCCGCCACTCAACACGCAATGCTTCCAAAACTCAGTGGAAAGTAGAGAATGGAGTGTCTTAACACTAGGTTACCTCTACCAACCCTGCTGTGTGCGGGATACAGCTTGAAGCTGATTTTTATCTAAAAAGATATACGTTCTTTCAATATTACACAATAATTATTCCAATGTCCGTTGTCCGTTGAATATAAAAAGTGCGTTAGCTAATCCAAAATTTAATCTATTAAAACTCAATAGCTCCTTATGAGTATTAATGCCCGTTAAGTTTTTAGAATCGTCTAGAACCAGTTGTTTATTGGCCCTAGATAAATCAATCTTTGGAAACGCAACTCCACAGTGTAATTTGGAAAACAACTCTTCTATTCTTAGTAAAGGGTAATTGTCCGTGTATAAAACTTTATTTAGCGTAACTGAAAAATCTCCACAAATCCGCACATTTCCATTTAGCTTTAAAACCGGTACTATAGGAATCGCAAAATCTAAATGGTATTTTTTTACTAAAATACCTAAGTTGATTAACGGTTTAAATTCTGACTCCACTTTTGGCTTTAAGGCTAAAAGTACCCGGTCGTGGCTTAAAAAATGTAAGTTGCTGGCTTAATTTTTGCTGTAATTTTATATTTATTAAATAAAACAATCTAATTCGTCCACAAATAAGTTTTTAAACTTTTAAAAAACTTCCAAAAAGTACCGGCTAATGAAAATCTCATTTTAAAACATATATTTTAAGCATTTGAATGTGACCTTCATATTCAATAGGCACTACTAAAAATCGCAAAGGGTGAATTTTACTACTATTATAACAATTTAAAACAACACGACTCATTTCGCCTTATATACATACTCCGGCAACACGGACACGTCACTACCGCTGTCGAATTCACATAATAATTTCTCAAATCAGCCTCGGCTGATTTCTTTATCCCGACCAGTGTTGTTAATAAACACGATGTCAGGACATTCCTTTGAAAGTTCTATTAAACAAAACCATAGAATCTTATTTTTTAGTTTACCTTTTGTATATTTTATAAATAAGTTTTTATTTGGAGCCCATCGGAGCGCAGCGGCACAACGTCTGATTGTGCTCGCAAAGCAATCGAACACATGTTCGATTCCCACTCAGAGGAATAAATTATTTTTATTTGATAGCTCTGCTGGTAACAAGACAAAATATTGATATTACTACTCAACATAACACGCAATGCTTACAATATTTAACGGAAAAGGGAAAACGGAGTGTCTTTACACTAGATTAATTCTGTTACCCTGTTGTATAAAGGACAAAGCGTGAAACTACGAAAAAAAAAACAAAAATATATTATAATATTAGAAGTAAAAATAAATAAATCAGCTTCACGCTGTATGCTGCACACAGCAGGGTAGGCAGAGGGAACCTAGTGTTAAGACACTCCGTTCCCCACTTTCCACTGAGTTTTGGAGGCATTGTGTGTTGAGTGGCGGAACTCAACGCCGCGCTTTGTCTCGACACCAGGGCGAAGAAATGTAAAATATAAATGTAAATATATATTTTATTTCCTTGAATGGGGATCGAACCCACAACCAATCGGTTTTACAGTCACACTTTGTGGCCCTGAGCGATGACTGGCCCAGAAGTAAAAATATTTTGATATATTATATAAGAGTATGTAAATGTGAGTAAAATATTTTTCATTTTGTTTACTTACGACGATACTCGTATCTTCTATACTTTACAAAATTGTTATAAGACACAAAGAAAAAATATTTTATTCAATATTTTCGTTTCACCTGTTATTGTTTCAGGTAAATTACACCTATGACTGGAAAGATAGTAGAACTGTAAGTCGGCGATATCCTTTCAACAAAAGTTACAAAGAGTAACTTTTGTTGAAAGGATATATCGCCTTATTGAGAATTTACTGTTACGATAAATGTGGAATATAAAATATTTCTATCTTAAATTGCCTTTTCTTTTTTTTTATTTGTTTTTACACATTTTCCGCAAGAACCTAACGAGATATAGAGATACCTTAATTTTAAAACACTCTATTATTAAGGAGAGTCTTAAGGATCAACTCAATTATTATATTAAATTTAATATTTATACGCTACAATACAATAACTTAACATACTAAGCAATTTAATTTAGTACCTTTACATTGTATGTTTACAATTGTTCGTTTTAAAAAGTATTAGTTATTGTGCAATTCCTTACATTTACTTATGAATAGTTAAGTAGCCATATCAAAGGAAACGATCAACGATGATGTCTAATTGATCTGAAACAAAGGTGGCGAAATCCTAATGACTTGGTTACTCTTGGTCATATAGAAAAATCACTCCAATTAACTAAAAAAAAACCAGTTATTGCGCAGGGGCTATTTTAATGTTTTCGTTTTGGTGTCGAGGCGAAGCGCGGCGTTGAGTTTCGCCACTCAACACGCAATGTTTCCAGAATTCCGCGGAAAATGGAGAACGGAGTATCTTAACACTGCCTACCATGCTGTGTGCGGGAAGTTAAAAAAGCACTGATTTAAAAATAAAGTAAAACAGATTCGTGTCTCAAAGCCGATAAATAGTCAGTAGCAATTGCTTTTTGAAAGATCAATTTATAACTCTGGTTCTTAACATAATTATACATTAAATGAAATTTTCATCCGGAAAGAATCAATGGACAAACAAAACGTACATATTTCAATTATTTAATTAGAGATGTAATCATCAAGGAACCTATAGCATGTATACATATATGTATTCATTGTATATGAAACGATTGAGGTTGAGATTAATACGGTTATCAATCATGCCAGGAACGCCGCTAGGTTATTATTCACGTGATTAGTAATAAGAAATACATATTATATATTGTACTATAGTCAAAGTCTAGTTCAGTTACCAAAAAAATATTTACTAAAAATATATTCCACTATCCAAAAATAGCGTTCACTCTACCCTACTATTAATCCTATTTATATTACAAAATTTCAAATAACATGAATATTTTTTGTAGTTAAATAAGCTGATTTAATCGCGCTGTGTGCGGGACACAGCAAGATAGGCACAGGGTACATAGTGCTTAGACACTCCGTTACCCACTTTCCGCCGAATTCTGGAGACATTGCGTGTTGAGTGGCGAAATTCAACGCTGCGCTTTTACCTTAACACCAGAGTGAAAAAAATTAATATAGTAAATTTAAACAAATATTTAATTGCCTCGAGTGGGAATCGAACCCACAAGCAGTCGCGTTTACAGTCACACTTTGTGCCCCAGCGCCACGACTGACCTCTGATGTAATTATCAGTGTCTTAAATATTCCATATTTATCATTATTTAGGTATAATTTGTTTTCCCTTTGATGACGATATCTATTCATCTTTCACCTTTTGGCATGGTATTTATTAATAACGAGAATTGCTTAGAGTTAAAATTATTATTACTTTTAAAATGCTATAATTACAATTTGAATGTTTATAATCTATACATATATGTATATATAAAACTTTTCCGTTACTGATTGACTGATAGAAAAATGCAATGCCGAATAAGTAAACTTTTTAAAATTATTATATTAAACGATGGGATTTTACATTTTTCATATCTAATACTTATATTTAATTAAATCGAGTACCTACAGTATTTTTTACATGAAAAGACGTAACAGATAAACTAAAAATAAACATATTTTTGTATTCTATTTCTTGTGTACCTCAATATTAAGATTTTACTTTTTGGAGTTCCGTAACCAAAAGGTAAAACGGGATGCTATTACTAATATTCAAACGTTTCACTTGACAAATATATTTCGTAAGAGAATCATTATAATTAAAAATGGAACTTTTCACCTTTTATATCTACTACTTATATTAAATAAAATAAAAAAAAACAATATTATATTGCTCACAGCGTACCTACTTGCGAAATCACAAAAAGAGATCTGCAATAAATCAATGTCAGAATAGTAAGGGCGTATTTTATCCACTTACAGAAAGATGTATTCAAAAAGTACTGTTACGTTTAAAAAAATCATTCGCTTTCTTTGCTTATATTTCTATTGATAAAAGGTCAACGTACAAAGGTGATAACGATATCAAAGTCAATAGTTTCATAATATCTGTACATATAATTAAATTATAACTGATCGCTGACTGTACATGGCAGATTTATGAGAAGATCTATTTTTTTTTGGGTATTTATCAATGTAATACTACTCAGAACAATTATATATTTTTTTGTTGGTTTGTCTGTTTGTCTGTGCGTTTGCACACGCTAATCTCGGAAATGTCTTAACCTCTCTCAGTGGCTTAACCTCTCGGAGTGGATTGAACGCTTTTAGTGCAGTTTTCAATTATAGATATATTTTTACAAGCTTCCCTTAATATTAAGTGTTTATTTCAATCGGTTCATAAATATTTTTATATAAATTTGAAGATTAATTAATAAATAAAAGTGCTTATAATTTTTTTTAATACACAAATATTTATTTACTAACCTGTATTATTCTCGTGTTCTAATCACAATATCAGTGGAATTAAGGACAGTATCTATACATTGAAAACTAAAGTTTTAACCAATTCAATAAAACGGTTATTTTACAGCTATTTATTCGAACAACATACTTTATATTGATACAAGTTTTTTATAAATTAAAATAAAACAAACACCAAATGTTAAGTGAAGTTTGCCATAATACAATAGTGAAAACTGCATTTAAATTAGGTAAGCAGTTACTTAGATAAGGATGTACCAACGTACAGGCAAACAGACATAAATTTAAAATCTGTGTTTTGGGTTCTATGTTCCCAAAAATATATATATCTTTTAGATGCAGATATCAATCAGTTATGATTTTATTATGAGTATTGATATAACACGAAACTGTCAGAAGATATAATTAATAAAAAAAATTAATTAATAGATAGGTACAATATGAATGTTGATTGTTTTTTTTTGTAGTTTCAAACTGTACCCGCTTATAATGGGCAAATATATAGGCAGAGTGGATCTAGTGCAAAATTTGACACTCCGTTCTCTACTTTCCCTCCTGAAATCTAGACGCTGCATGTTAAGCGGCGGAACTCAACGCCGCAATTTATCTGTCAGAGATGGAAATTGAATAAGTTATAAGCTATTTATAAATTTATTTTGAAATAAAAAAAGAAAAGCATAATCCATCTATTTTTATATAAGAAAATATTTAATTTAATTATACGGTCAAAAGCATACTCCTTATGCTTATTTAATATAATTCTTATTTTCTTTTTATTGGAACTTACAAATCCACTTAATGTTATAGCGTTGCTAAGAAAATTCTTAACAAATTTTCAATTTATGTCCCTTGTCTTTGTCAATTTTGTCGTTATTGTTATTTTCATTATGTTTTATCGAGAAAATATACTATATTTTTTTTTACTGTTTTGTTATAGATAGCAAAAAATAGCATATTAGTTTAAAGTTAGCAAACCAACGAAAGTTAAGCAATTTTTTTGCTTCACGCTATATTTCGCACATAGAATCAATCACACATAGATATCGGCAGAACGCATACGTTGCTTACGCATTTTATTTTATTACATCATTAAAAGGGGATGAAAAAATAAAGAAATAAAAAAAAACAATAAAAAAATGTGATTACATGTAATAAATAAATAATAAATATTAATTTAATTTTTTAAAAAAATATTAGAGTCGTGGCGCATCGGCACAAAGTGTGACTGTAAAACCGACTGGTTGTGGGTTCGATCCCCACTCGAGGAGATGAAATATTTACTTAAATTTATATTTCCATTTCTTCGCTCTGGAGTCGAGGCAAAGCGCGGCGTTGAGTTCTGCCACTTAACACGCAATGCCTCCAGAATTCAGCAGAAAGTGGGGAACGGAGTGTCTTACACTAAGTTCCCTCTGCCTACCCTGCTGTGTGCGGGATACAGCGAGAAGCTGATTTATTTATTTTAATAAATATTAATATATTATTTATTAATAAGCTGATAACATGACCGCTCTTAATTAGGGTTCCGTACCTTTTAAGGAACCCTTATAAGATCACTTTGTTGTCAGTCAGTCTGCCTATCTATCTGTTAAAAGCCTTTATCTCAGGAACGCTTAGAGATATCGAGTTGAAATTCAAACCGTATACCTAGATCTATAGCCCCATGATTTCCTAAAAAAAAATTACATTTACTTAAAATAAAGTTATGTTTTTTTTATTTCTAGAATTGCCATTTACTTTTACTAGTACACAAATGGACACTTACAAGAACAAGCATCCTTAGCCCGTGAAGCTGCTAATGAGCTAATATTTTCTACAGTTAAGTACTAAAAATGAAATGTTATTCATTTAAGTCTTTTTTTTTCTAGTAGTTTAATATAACGCTTAGGTATTTAATGTAGCTTATGTTATTGTATGGGTACAGTTACTAGCATAACAAAACATAATGAGGCCGTCGTGACGCAATAGTAGAAGCGTGTAAATATGATGGTTATGGGTTCGATTTCCACTCGGGAGATTGAAATATTGATTTTTATTTCCAGCTCCTGTAACCAAGCAAAAGCGCGGCGTTGAGTCCCACCTCTCTACACGCACTGCCTCGGGAATTTGGCGGAAAGTGAGGAACGGAATGTCAAAATACTATTTGTTGATCCTGCTACAAAAATAGCATAGTTAAAAATATATTACCCTACCTAAACGATAAATAATAATAAAATCGTTTTAGCAAAAATTGGCGCAGGGGCACAAAGTGTGACTGTAAAATCGACTGGTTGTGGGTTCGATCCCCACTCGAGGAAATGAAATATTTTCTTCGTTCTAGTGTCGAGGTAAAGGGCGGCGTTGAGTTCCGCCCCTCAACACGCAATGACTCCAAAACTCGGCGGAAAGTGGGGAACGAATTGTCTTAACACTAGGTTCCCTCTGTCTAAGGCCTGTCG
Source organism: Heliconius hermathena (assembly GCA_013403705.1). NCBI lineage: Eukaryota > Metazoa > Arthropoda > Insecta > Lepidoptera > Nymphalidae > Heliconius > Heliconius hermathena. The sequence continues at coordinate 53,813 of JAAIXJ010001817.1, forward strand.
TGGCTCAGTGGCACAAGGGGGTTTTTATTTGCCATTCCCGTAACACAAAGCGTGGCGTTGCGCGTTGAGTCGCAGTTTAACAACCAGGGACTCGAATTTTGGTGGAAAACGCAAGTCTACGCAGACGAAGCCGCGAACAGCCACTAGTATTTGACATAAGTATTTGAATCGTAAGAATCTAAGCAACTTGACATTTAATTCGTTATAATAACACAGCGAGCGCGAGCTATTTGACATAAAATATAATACGTTAAAATAACAAAATTATTAAAGGACAAAAATTGAGTAAATCCAAGTTAACCCTGTCATGTGTAGATAAAGCGCGTTCCAAAAGCCGCTTAACGCGGACGACCGTTTACAAGCTTACTGAGGGTACGATGTACGTACTGATGAAACAGAGATTTTTATTGAAGTGAAATTCTAACATATTTTTTAATATTTATTTTGATTATACGTTTAATTTCATAATATAAAAATGGTGTAAAAATATTTAAACCTTTGTTAGAATACCTTTAAAAATATAATGGAACCTGGAATAAGCTCTCACTGTGTTTTTTTTTACAAAATGAAAATTTATTTCAAATATGAAGCTTACAGCCAGTTCACTGAAACCATTTTTTTTTCATCTTTTTAATAAATAGTAAATGAATTCCTGAATTATCACAAGGACCATTCCTTTTTTAGAGCAATACAAGAATGGAATAGGCTCCTATTTTATTAATTTGTTCGAATAAATTGAAACGCTGCTCAGTCAAGTCAAGTGTCATGAATATAAAATAGTAAAAAACTGAAGAAATCCTGTCTGGTGGCTATAACGACACTTAGGTAAATGTTTTTAGGTATTTTTTTACTGTTTTTGCAACATGTCGTCGTCGCGTGTTGTCATATAACAAAATCACTTTATGGTGTCTCTCCTCGTATAGTGGTCCTTTTTTTTTAGAAATCGGTTTAAAGTTAACAACGACAACAACTTCCCTAATAGCCTCATTGAGTTTGAGCAAATCACAATTTATTACACCTTCTAGAATCCACCAAATGATGAGGAAAAAATTCAAAACATGGATACGATTTTGCAAACCATATTGATACGTAATCGGGCTTTCCTGCGATTTAAATTATCTTATTTTCATCGCTACTGATTATAAAGAACGGAAAACTTTATCATTACTCAATTTGAAGCAGTAGTTCACGATATGTTCAATGTTTCTCAGTTGCTATTTGTTTGTCAACCAACGTGTCACTCTCAATCTTTTTGTATTCTACTAATGTTTCTTAGAGTTCTTCGGAAATGGGCTTGGTCAATTAATTCCTTTAACTCTTTGTATTTAAGCTTTGAGGGTGCGCTAGAACGTCTTTTATCTTCAAATTCAAAGTCATTATCTTTAAAGCATCGAAACCAGTCTCTGCATGTCGTATCCGCCAGAACATTGTCGCCGTAAATCTCAGTTATCGTGGTGAAACCGCAGATTTCTTTTGAATGAGTCAGTATTCTCCACAAAATCAACAATCAGACATTTTGGGAGTCAGTAATATACTGCTTAAACTGAAATACCCTATAATGGCTTGGCAAACATTCATTTATTTCTTATCGATACATTAATCTTAAAATTTTAAGCAAAGAGACTGGACTCAATTTTTCAAAGAGAACTTATTCAAAGAAATCATTGATCAATTATTATATCAAATATATGTATTTATATATTCACACACATTTCTTAAAAATGGTTATATATTACCATATTTGTTAATTAAAAACAAATAATATTTTAAATAAACGTATAAGATGTAAATAGAGAAACATTTACGTAAAAACAACGTCTAGTTAAGTATCAGCAAAGTTAGTACAAATAAAAATACAAAAAGCGTACGAAGCTCCCAGCACTGGTAGACGCCAAATGAATTTTGTATTTTTAAATTGTAAAATAATACTCATTTGGATTTACTTATTATACTTACTTATACATTTTAATTTAAAAATATTAGAAGCGTAACGTGTATTATTTCAATTATCTAGGTATAGACAATAATATTATACTTTCTTATTATATCTATTAAAAACTACTAAATAATTCTAATTTAGTTTTGCTATAAGTTTAGGTATAATTAGCTAGATAAATTGCGAGTCCTATCTAATGTAAATCATCTTTAATTAGTATCTAATAGTCTGGCTCTTTAATAGTTGTTTTGAAAAAAAATAAATTAAAATCAAAAAATATTTTTTAGAAAAAGCTTTTATTTAAACGATCTAAAAAGGAGAAAATATTTTTTTTCCTTTAAATTTTAACTATCAATTCATAACCTCATTATACACAATTTTTATGATCATAAAAACTGTCCCGTTAATAAATATTTAATTAAATAGAAACTTTAAAAATTTTAACTTAGCACATATTACATAATTAAATTAGTACTAGTTTATTAACGCAATTAAATAGCGCGACAGGCTAGGCTTCTCAGTCTAGTCATCTTATTCAATGCATCATTGTTGCAAGGTCGTTTGCCGGAGAATTTCGAACAGTCCAGCTCTTCAATAAGAAGACCTTCTAATAACCCTACGTAAAGCCTCATGCGAATGCTTGACCAGCAGGCAAGAGTTCTGAGTCTAAGTAGGTAACGGCGTAGGCGACAATATGCAAGGTACTAAGTACCCTTGCAACCCAAGCCCAACATTAATTTAATTTTTTTTTAACTTGTTTATTTACACAAGTAAATCGCGCGACAAGCTTTTATGATCAAATAAATTCTGTATAATGAGGATATAGAGTTGTAGTTAAAATTTACAAGAAAAAAAATATTTTCTCCTTTTTAGATCGTTTAAATAAAAGCTTTTTCTAAAAAAATATTTTTTGACTTTAATTTATTTTTTAGTTTTTAAGCTATCGCTGGCTAGATTCCTCAGTCTGTTCATCTCATTCAAAGCATCATTGTTACAAAGTTGTTTGCTGGTTAATTTCGAACAGTCCAGCTCTATGAGGAGACTTTCTATAATAATAATTTTACCCTACTTAAGGCTACCTATGTTTGACCAACAGCAAAGAGCTTCGAGCCTAAGTAGATAACGGCGAAGTCGATAATACTACCTTGTATTTTGTGTTCTGTACAAGCCCAATAATATAATACAATTGGCAACATTCTTCGTTCCACGTTATATCATTTTAGCGTTATCAAGTTTTAACTATCGTTCAGTAGATGTTTTGCTTTTGTCCTGATCACGCCTTTCGTTGAGCGTTGGCGTTTTACGTCGTCGTCTTCGTTAGCAAATTTTTCTTGTCATTTTAATTTCTTTTTCCCCAGTCTTCTCTTCTTTTGTTGATATTTATATTTTTACCATTTTGGTCCCACGAGTACCGAAGTAATACTCGTTAACTCTCTTAGAGCTCCGTTTAGAAGGGTAAGAGCTAATGTAGAGCTATTCTTTAGGACAAAGCTTTGACAATTTGTTATAAATAAAAATGTTATATTCTAAAGAGTAGTGAGGCCAGTCGTGGCGCAGGGACACAAAATGTGACTGTAAAACCGACTGGTTGTGGGTTCGATCCCCACTCGAGGAGATGAAATATTTACTCAAATTTATATTTTCATTTCTTCGCTCTGGTGTCGAGGACAAGCGCGGCGTTAAGTTCTGCCACTCAACACACAATGCGACAGGTTGTGGGTTAGATTCCCACTCGAGGATATTAAATATTTAATATTTTCTTTTCTTCGCTCTGGTAATGAGGCAAACGGCGGCGTTGAGTTTCGACACTCAACACAAAATGTCTCCAGAATTTGGCAGAAAGTGGGAAACGGAAGCATCTAGGTTCCCTCTGTCTACCCTGATTTGTATGGGATACAGCGCAAAGCTAAAACAATATAATATAATATTATTTTGCATTTGGCCACATGAGCGAATCCGCAGATAAAGCTAGTATAATATATAAAATAATATATTATAACTATATTTAGAAAAAAATGTGTCTATATTTAATATTTAACATATTATAAACGAAGTTCAAATGCCTCAGATATCTTTAGAAAGTAATAAAATGCAAAGTAAATTCTTATGTAGGGGAATTCAGTGGTTAATATGTGTCTCCGTACTTCTCGTACATACTTAATGCATAATATCTTTATCCAGCAGTATCTTTATAAAGCTGCAATTTATAGCAAAAAATAGGACCTTTTTAAGGTAAGCCATTCCAAGTTCCTTTGAACATGCAACTTTTCTTGAAATTCTAATTATCTGGCCAATTCTTTTACAGTTACCGCCGTTCCCCTGTCTCCGCCACCGCTAGTCTTTCTTTCCCTCTGTCGCTACCGCCTCTCACCACACGATATATCCTCTACACTTTACGCGGCCATAATGTTTTTTGTGACAGAAGTTTCATGTCAATTAAAAGCTATGAGACTATCGTTGTGTAGTGGTATAGCGTCTCACTGCAAACGCGCGTAACACTTTAGGGATTACAAGTTCGATTCCCAATAGATTGAATGAATTATTTTCATTTTCCTGCTCTGGTAATCATACACGTAGACAAAGTGCTTCATCGAGTTTCCAATTAAAATGCAAAGTCTGGAATTCGGGAGCATAGCGAAGAAAGGAGTGTCTTAGCACTAGGCTGTTTCTACCTATCCTGGTATAGGTAAGCGGGATAAGGCTTAAAAAATGTTAGAAACCTGTGATTACATTCGATATATATATATATATATATATATATATATATATATATATATGATAGGAGTAAGTTTACAATTGATAGTATCTATGTAGGCACATGTACATTAATAGCACACACACAATACAGAAAAATATTATCACTGATAATATTTTACAACCAAAGTAGATTTACGTCTAAAATTATTGAATTTATAGTTAACAAAATTTATACGATTAGAAATAATTAAATAAATTTATTTTATATTTTCAATTTATATTATATTTTTCTAATAGTCTATATATGAAAAAGTATACTTTAAGATCAGCAAAAGCTTCTTTAATGGTACTTTAATGTCTTTTACAGGGTCTTATTAGAGATTAAATTGAATCATTGCTCTAAATTATAATAATAGCTGTCTGACCCATTTTCCTAACAATATTTAAAATGTTAATGATATTTCGAAAGAGAAAATAAAAAATGACAATATTATTTGCCCTTTTTATTTTACAAAAACGTAACATCAAAAAATATATTGTCAATTATTATAAATGTTGTTATTATTACATTTTTTTTGAGGCATTGCGTGTTGAATGGCGGAAATCAACGCCGCATATATATTATAGCATGTTATTAAAAACATATTTCCTCAAAATATGTATTTGTAAATTTTGATTTGAAATACAAATAATTTGCGTAAAGTACGTAAACAACATCGATCAATCATTATTTGACAAAAGTTTAAGGTAATGTTCGGCAATAGTTTACAAATGTGTAGAAGACATTAGGCATTTGATGGATGGTGTTCCTTTGCCAGTTTTACGGCTTCAAGTACCTACCAACGCGGCTTATTCTTGAATAATTCAACATTCTATCAAGTACGGTTCGTTACTCCACTCTACATCACAATTTTGGCACTGTGAGATGTTTTTTAACGTTTAACCTAAATATAACCAGCAAAAAGCATAATAAATATATAATTATTAATCTTAATACCAAATCGTAACAGAAAAAAGTAAAACTCCTTTTTAAATAATATATGATATGAGTAAATATTTTACCTAGAAAATAATATAAGGTTAAATTGTTAGCCCATTTAAGTATGTACATCAAAAGAGAATTTTGCTCCTTCCACTTTCGGTTATAACGAGTTAATTCACAAAATTAACCAAAATGGAAATTATTAACCAAAATAACAACTAATTTGGTATAATTTTGATAACATTTTCACTATAAAATATTAGGAATAAGTTCTCGCTGTTTTTTCAAAGATGGCGTTGCGGCACTCTGTGCATGGAATTTAGTACGGTAACGAATCACGAAAGTATTATAGTACTATATGTAACCTCAAATTATAGTAGTATAGTGTTTACTACAGGTCAACTACATATTTATTTTCCCTTTGTGAAAATGTGTACTTTTGTGCCAAATAAAGTGTTTTTGCGGGAAATTTCATTGCACTGCTTTATTCAGAAAAAATCTGCAGCAGAAGCACACAGAATTCTCGTTGAGACAATGCTTTGTCGAATACAACGTGCAGAGACTGGTTTAGGCGCTTCAAAAGTAATGATTTTGACCTTGAAGACAAAGAGCGTTCTGGAGCACCGACAAAATTTGAAGACAGAATTGGAGGCATTGCTTGAAGAAGATCCATGTCAGACGTTAGTAGAGCTCGGGAAAACGTTACAAGTAGATGCGTCAACAGTTTCAAAACGTTTAAAAGCGTTAGGAATGATCCAAAAGCAAGGGCATTGGGTGCCGTATGAGTTGAAGCCGAGAGACGTAGAACGACGTTTTCTCATGTGTGAATTGTTGCTTCAACGGCAAAAGAGAAAAGGTTTTCTGCACCGTATCGTCACTGGGGATGAAAAGTGGATTCACTACGACAATCCAAAGCGAAAAAAATCGTGGGGCATGCCGGGTCACGCATCAACATCGTCGCCAAAACCAAATATCCATGGTTCTAAGCTTCTTCTCTGCATTTGGTGGGATCAGCAGGGCGTAATTTATTATGAGCTGCTTAAACCTAATGAAACTATCACGGGAGCTCGCTATCGACTTCAGTTGATGCGTTTGAGTCGCGCTCTGAAAGAAAAGCGGCCACTATACGAGCAGAGACACGACAAAGTGATTTTATTACATGATAATGCTCGGCCACATGTGGCAAAACCAGTCAAAACTTACCTGGAAACACTTCAATGGGAAGTTCTACCCCACCCGCCGTATTCACCGGACATAGCCCCCTCCGATTACCACTTGTTTCGGTCGATGGCGCACGGTTTAAGCGAGCAGCGCTTCCATTCTTTTGAAGAAGCCGAAATGGCTTGTTTCCTAGATTGCCTCGAAAGATGAGTCGTTTTTCCGACGGGAGATTCAATTGCTACCAGAGAGATGGAAGAAAGTGGTCTCTAATGATGGACAATACTTTGAGTAATGGAATGTAAGCATTATATTTTAAATTATTTTTTTTTAAACAAAAAAAAACAGCGAGGTCTTATTCAAGGTCCTAATATATTGAGTTGCTTTTTATAGTATTCGAAATAAAAAATATCGATTCGATCACAAATTGTTTATATTTCAATTATTTATATTTATGATCGTGGATAGATATCATAATATATAAATCAGCTTCACGCTGTATCCCGCACAAAGCAGGGTAGGCAGAGTGAACCTAGTGTTAAGACACTCCGTTTCCCACTTTCCGCCGAATTCTAGGTCATTGCATGTTGAGCGGCGGAACACAACGCATATATATGTATGTTGAAATAATACAAAATGGTAATGTTATAATTGTGATATTTAATAAAACAAAAACAATGATATTAAATATTCAAAGGGAATGGCTAGCGAAGCGGGGAACAATCGAAACATCGAATATAAATGCTAAAAATCTTAGTTTGATCTGGTGGTGTCCGCACGATCGCCGCCTCTATTCTGGTAAACAGTACTGCAGAAAAGCCCGCGAGACTTATCGTGGACGAGGCCTTAATGAACCATTTTGGGGCAATCGTAATGGCGCCCATATTATCGAAGGCCATTGACACTTACACTTATCGGGAACATAAACCAACAACCTTTATCGACAGATTAAACCTCTTTCAAATGCACTATATCGGCCCAAATCTAGTGACGGCCTTCAGTTAAGAGCTCGCTTAGATCCTGAAGATGTCACTGGATGTGACATACGTGGTCAACGGAGTTTATAACGGAATCTACTCAGCCCAACAAACAACTTGCTCCCTGAGACAGTCACGATACACGGGTGCTTCCATCCCATTAGATTCCCCCAATACTCTTTATAAGGTCCACATACAAGCAGAAAAAGTGGACCTTTTCAGGAAAGGATACGGAAGGATGGAACAGTTGCGCACCCTGACTATTAACGAATCTCATGGACTTACATATAAGTCGGTAGTAATCATCCAAAATAAGGCCATTAAGAACACCCTACACGACAGCATATCACACGATGTCGTCACCTTAACAAGACACACAAAAAGATGCATCTACTACACTAACGCCAAGGAAGACGCTATCGGCAGGTTCATTCGCCGGGAAGATGAAAGTTCCGTGACTGATATAGTGAAACACAACATCAAAATGGCTATTTCCTATAGAGATGAGAAAGCAATAAAAATATTGCATAACCAATTAGCTGCACCGCAGTCAACGTGATCAACGACCACAAAACTCGAATATTGACATAAAGAAACGCAGACTATAAAAAAAAAACTTTCTAATAAAAAAATAACCTGAGTATCTACCATATTGCTTATAAAAATTGAAAAAAGATTTCTTGTCTCATTTCGTTCTTTTTCTTGTTCATGTCCAATGTCGTTAGCATATAAGAACATATGCCTTAGTGGCGGAGCTTGACAGGCCTCCTAGAGAGCCTTCAAAAAGATAATTTTTAAAATTGATCCATAAATGAAAGAGAAATCGACAGAAAAACCTTAAAAAAAAATAATTTACGAATATAGCAATCTCCACTTTTTTGAAAAAAGAATGTTTAAAATTTACTGTGCCAAAGCACAATGTATAAAACATTTATTTGGATATAAAATGTTTTTTCCAAGTCATTCGGATACTAGCCAAAAGCAACAAAAAATGGAATAACCTTCCATTTTTAATGTCTTGTATATTTAAAATCGGAAATTTATGAACGCTGCATATTAAAATTTGTGGTCTATGATTAATTATAATTTAAATAAACATTTTTTTTATCGTATTCGTTGCTTTAAATATTTATTAAAGAAATATCTAATATGTTATCTTCACGGTGTCTGGTAGCATTTATAGCGAAATAAAATAATAAAGCACATTAAATATTATGTGTGCGAGAATATTATGTAGAGAGATGTTAAAAACACTAATAGAATACAAATCAGTATTTTTTTTATTTTTTGTCTGTTTGTCTTCTTATCCGTCCGACCGTCTGTCCGTCCTCCATTTGTACACGTACGTCTGAACAATTGGACGAATTTGAATGAAATCTTTTTTTGTAGTTATACTACAAAAAAGGACAGAAAAGTAAAAAAGGCCTGGCCATGGGCCGGGGATTTCAGATTATAGTTGATTTTGAAGATCTAATATAAAACGAGATCAGTCGTGGCGCAGCGGCACGAGGTGTAACTGTAAAACCGACTGGTTGTGGGTTCGATCCCCACTCGAGGAGATGAAATATTTACTTAAATTTATATTTCCATTTCTTCGCTCTGGTGTCGAGGTTAAGCGCGGCGTTGAGTTCTGCCACTCAACACGCAATGCCTCCAGAATTCGACAGAAAGTGGGGAACGGAGTGACTTGACACTAGGTTCCTTATGCCTACCCTGCTGTGTGCGGGATACAGCGTGAAGCTGATTTTTTAATATAAAATCAGTCAGCCGAGGAATAATAATGTTACACATAATTATGTTTTTCTTAATAATGGGTTTTTAACCGATTTTATCTACATCCGGACATCCAACATAATAAATGATGATTTACTATGTTGGATGTCTGGATCATAATAAGTGATGTCTGGATCATAATAAATGATGATCTGATTAGGTAATCAGAGTATAAAACACATGAAATTAAAATTAAAACCAAAACATATTCAACGTTTTAATTGAAGAATGTAATAGCCATTTATATTCTTTTGAAATTTTCACAAGAAGACGTGATGCTTATTCTAAGTCGTTGCTTTGGTATTCACCCGGAGAACGGGGATTTAGAGAGGGTATGCCTTATTTAAATTGATCGCAGCTGCTTATACCGGCCTTGGATTCCGTTCTACTTACTTTATAACTATATCGGCAGCCATAGTTGCATGAAATGAATATTATTTAATGAATACTTAGCTTAGAGGACACAAGCGTAATGGTTGTGGTTTCGATTCCCACTCGGAGGAATGGATTATTATTCATTAATATCTGTATTTCTTCGCTCTGTTACGAAGGCAAAAGCGCCGCGTTGAGTTCCTCCACTCAACACGCAATGCCTCGAAAATTCGATTGAAAGTGGGTAACGGAGTGTCTTAATACTATGTTTCGTCTGTCTACTCATATGCGGGAAACCATCTTTATCAAAATACTAACTAATATAATAAAGCGGAAGAGTTTGTTTGTTTATTTAATTATGTTTTAAACGTTAAGATCCCTGGATCTATTAGTCCAATTTACTTATTTTTAGTTTTGTATGGAAGCTGCTTTCTTCAGGAGTGCTATAGGCTATATTACATTATGGTGTCAGTCTTAGCTAGATCTAATAACGAAATGACAATAATAATTAACGCCATCGAATTGCTTTAAGCGCGCGCGCTGCGAAAATAGTTAAATATATGTCAGTACATTGTACTACAAAAGCATTCAATTTCATTAGTTCTAAAATAAAGTCCGCGATACCATATATCTATATATAATAAGTCACAATAAGGCATTTTGTGACCAATAATAATAGAAAATTGCAAGGTTTTTACATAGTTTTTATTCGACAAAGATATTCAAAATTACAAGCGAAAGTTATTAAATCATCAAGAAAATTTAATAAAGATAAGCTTTAGCTTTTATAGCATGCAATTTGGGTGCATAATTTTCGAGAAAATATAAAATCTAAATGATTCTACGCTCTGTTTACGGCCGCAAGCCTAGGCTAGAGTCCCGCAGGGGGTGCTCTTGCCGCCTATATCATCCTCTCAAGCAGCCTCCGCAGCTGCACTTGCTTGCACTGTATTAGAATTATGAAAAATGATTGAATGTTTAAATTATATCAATCTGTTGGCAAATGCAGCTTAATAAAAGAAATATAGATGATATGCAGGCGAAGCCGCTCGAGGGCCGCTAGTCCTAAATATACAAAAAAAAATTGGTTATTTAATAAGTTTTTTCGAATTTATTCTAATTAAATAAGCAGTTAGTGTCCTTACCAAGCGGATACTGCTTTTGTAGTAGATAAAATTCAGTAAAAATATATTACCATATGTATATATTTAAATTTACCTTTTGGGTGGGCATAAAGAACCTAGTATCAAAATACTCCGTAATCCACTTTCCGCCGAAATCTGGAGACATTCTGAATAATAAAGGTATAATTATTATATTAAGAAAACAATCTGTCCTATATTTATTAATTAATACGACGATAACGAATAATATTGTTTTAGTTAGGCATTATAATAAAAGTAAACTTTATGAATATCTATAATTATAAGAATTTATCCGGAAGTAAGTAAGCAAGTAAGGAAATAAAACTTTTATGCACGTACAATTTGTCTATGTAATGTTTTATAAGAACACGAACTGACGCGTACAACAGCAACATGTATTTACGAAAACTGTATATTGAGAAAGTGTTGTGTCAGTTTGTTATAGTTTCTGTTATGTTTATTTTATTAATTTAATATATATTTAAACGCATAATTTAAAAAAACTTTATAGTTTTCTTTTTTTCTCGTTATCTATGCCACATTTATCTACTCCTCCTATATTACTTAAGGGATTAGTCGAAGCGAACAAGAGCAAATTGTTTGTGTTAAAGCCACTATTGTTATGATTTCAGCGCCCATAAGCTAACGGACAACACAACATACATATCAACTATGAGAATTTGGGACTCACATAACATTCCTAAGACCTATGATATAACAACCACGGCGATTTTAACTACTACTTAACTTTTATGCTACTAGTTGTACTGTTAGGATTAAAACTAAAAAAAATTTCAAACTCCTTCTAGGTTCACACTTAACTCGCACGACGTTCAATATGAAGAAATTTCCACTATGATACAAAAATATATACAAGGAGTATAGAAAGCTTCCGCTGGAGTGAATATGATAATTGATGTATTAATTTTCAAATATAATTTCATTTTTAAGCCTATGCACACTAACAAAAACAAAACAGAGCAACTTACTGGCAGTAAACGTGACTGTTGTTGGTTCAATCTCTCTCGTGGGAGACATATTTAAATTATTTAAATTATTATATTAATTAATTTCTCTACTTAAATATGAATAATTTTTTTTATTGCTAATAAATGTAGTAGTCGCCGTGATCAAAGAAAAAATTAATTAAAATGATAACAGGAAAAATCAAATTGTATTTTATCATTTTCACTTCGTTTAATTTTATATTTTTGACACGTAATTTTATTAAATGTTGCAAAAGGTAAAATCTTATATTCAGTTATTACTTTACGAGATTATAAAGTCTATATTAAATTTAAGTTTCGGGTTTTAAAATGAAATGTGTTTTTTCAAAATTATTGTGCTAAGGAAGTACCTACCTAATATAGGCCTGATTGATAAAAAATACTATTTATAGCTATTTTGTATTATAAGCCTTATTGAATTAATGGAGTGAAAAAAAATTGAATCGTAAAAAATATTGGTATATTTTCTTAAATAAGCCTCAAAATAATGTCCACTTTCTATCTTTTTCGCTTTTCTCACATTATCAATAAGAAATATTACTTTATATATTGGACCCAAAAACCACAACCAAAACGTTTTGCGATATGCGTTTTACATATAATAATATTCAAATACATAATGTACTATATGTTAGTTATATATTATAAAAATCAAATTAAATTAAATTAAATCAGCTTCACCCTGTATCCCGCACACCGCAGGGTAGGCAGAGGGAACCTAGTGTTAAGACACTCCGTTCCCCACTTCCTGCCGAATTCTGGAGGCATTGCGTGTTGAGTGGCAGAACTCAACGGCGTGAAATTGTAAAAATCAATTTATGTTTATTCAATATTTTTTACATAGTTCATAGACGTTCTTATGAACTGTTTGGTCTATCAAATAATAGACAACAACTTAATATTTTATTGTCCCAAAACCAAGTTGCAAGGAAACCAGAATATTTTTTCACAATTCTTGAATTCTGTAATTTTATACTGCTTTATATAAATAATTTCAGACATACATATATACACACATACAACCCGTACTATATAAATAATATTAAATAATATTTATTAAATATGCAAAAGCAGTCAGAACAACACAAAGCGTTTCGCCTGTATTAGATCGTGTCGAATTTTCATGAAATGTTCTACTGCAAACAATTTGTTATTTACGCAATACATAAGCGAGCGTTAATTATTAATGAATAGATATTTAAATGGTAGAAAAATATAGTCATTTTACTTCAGATTATGAATTTGAAAAATGTATTGCGCGGCGTTGAGTTCTGCCACTCAACATCAAAACGCAATGCCCACAAAATTCGGCGGAAAGTGGAGAACAGAGTGTTTTAACACTAGGTTCCCTCTACCTACTCTGCGGTGTGCGGGATTGATGCGTGCGACTCTCTTTTCAATACGAATGCAAATTCGTTGTACGCTGTACACTTGTATTACCCACCAGGAAAGCACATTTCATTGAAATAATAAATAGAGATATTCGTAACAAATATTTCACAGTATACATAAAATTTATTTTGCACCAGGCTATAAAAAGAGAGCTATTACTAGTTATATTTTCCATTTTTAGCCCAAATACGTCCTCATAATGTACGTACGACATTATAATGAATGTAGCACAATATATTCTGTACCAAAATACGTTTGCCAAAATCTGCACCATTTGCCCCAGATTTCTAAAACATTGTAAAGTGGCAAATGTCATTTACACTGTACGCTTGTGACCTCTCCGTTGAATTAACTATGAAAATATTATTGCATTTCTCCGCCGTACGCAGTGCATTGATGAATTTGTATAATTAAATGTATAACTTGATAAATGATAAACGATTCATTTATTTCAATAAAAGAGCACTTAATAATAAAAAAATGTAAAAAAATAATCTGTTTAATAATATGTGATTAATAATCTGTTTCTGAAGATATTTGTAATATTTTTTTTTAAATATGTTTAATAGAATACATTAAATGAACTTAAAATAGAACTAACTAAAAATGAGGAAACAAAAGAATATGTTTACAGTTTTTAGTTTATTACTAAAAACTGTAAACATATAAATAGTACACAATATTACAAGCATGATACTTTACATGTGTATTTTAAAGATAATATATTTATCGAGTTTGGCTCGTATTATTGGAAATAACGATTATATCACTCAGGCTTGATCTAGATATGCTTTCTATATATCTGTAGCTTGAAATTTTTATGTTAGTTATGGGTCATGACCATAGTGTATATTTTTCACCTTAGTGCATATTTTTTCTGTTATAAAAAGTACATCTATAGTATATAACAAAATCAAAAATATATTTCTTATTAACAAAAATTGATCTACACGATATATATATATATATATATATATATATATATATANATACCTACGAAGCTTATTTCTACATTCAAATTTTCTTACAGTAATCATACAATTATCCAAAACGACATTTTTATTCGATTGAAATGAAACAATCTGTAATTCGGTCTTTTGTTGAAGAAATAAATTCGATTAGTATGCTTACATCGAGTACGTTATATTTATAACTGATTTTCTCAAATCGTATTCTATTCAAAATATATTTTCTATTCAAAGTAAATGAGACGTGAAATTGAATCTATATCATCATCAAACTTATACGTATGAAATATAACATTATATTTTTTTTCCTACAGCCGTATCTAAAATTAGATAAATTCTTAAAATTATAACCGTATAGCATCTACATGTATGTAATTCTAAGTAATTATTTTTTGGTAGCGGAAGTTAGTATAAATGTCCCTATAGAGTTGCTCTAACAATATGTAACTGTAAGACGCGTATAAGAATTCGGCGTAGCTTGATGATTACGTATAGTTTAATGGTCTCACTCAGCACTTGAATGGTTTCCAAGCGGTGCGAGTTCAAATGCCTTCAAATCCCTTTAAGTATTTTTTTTATACGTTTACTAAATAAGTATATTTCTGTCCACGTGTGGAAATAACACTTTGAAAATGTTAAAAATGTTAAGCATTTTTAACTACAACAAACTGCTACAATATCGTTTATATATTTATCTCACTTATTTTAAATTCAATATTTTTACAAATACGTTCCAAGTGAAACCTATATTCTTCCCCTGAGGTAAATGCCGAAATGAGAATTTACCAATGTGATTCATTATAATTATTTACTTCCTATGTTGGTTTGGATTAAGCACAAAATCATATTTTTTGTAGCTTTTTGATAGATCTACTAAAGGACATTTGATACATAATAGACTGATACTTTAAGAATTGTTATGAAACGGCGACATTTTCCCAAAATTATTACAAGAAATCCATCGTGAGATGGTTATGGATTACTCCACAAGCTACGAAGCTACAGTTTCTGATCATTCTGAACTAAAATTGCACCATGTTACTAACGTGGCACAGTTTGAGTTTCTATTAGGCAAAATTCATATTTTATAATGCAGCACGTACATACATAAATAGGTAACATTGATATTGATCTTAAAAGACCTAGTGTCGCAAATGTTTCAAAAGTAAAATATGACAATTAAGCAAATGTTAAATATCTTGCATTTGTATTAAAATTTATTATAAAAAATAACTAACTAATTATATAACATAGGAAAAAGAATTTCTTAACACAAAGTTCTCTTTGCCTGCCCTGCTGTGTGCGAGTATACAACGTAAAACTGATTTATATAAAAAAATCACTCGTAAAGTTCATGTTGATCTAAGTCCTGTCAATAAGCACATAAGTCTAAAGAATTGAAAAAAAGGAAATAATTTTATTGTATTATAACATAAGCTAGGAAATTTTAAATTCACTATAAATTTAAGAGCTTAAAAAATTTTAACGTATGTGCGGTGAATTAAATTTTATTTGTGAAGTTAATGAAGCATAACATGACACGCGTTGTCAAATTACATTAGCATATAATATCAACATGATATTACACGCCGCACTGTTTAATTTGTTATACAAATTATAAATTCATATAAATAATATTATTAATATATATATATATGCGACCAGTCGTGGCCCAGGGGCATAAGCGTGTAACAGTAAACACGACAGGCTGTGGGTTCTATTCCAAGACGAGGAAATGAAATATTTTATAATTATTTTTTTTCTAAAGTTCCGAAACATTTCTTAGCTATGGTAACGAGACAACAGCAGGACGTTGAGTTTTCAACAAAACACACATTGCCTCCAGAATTCGGCGGAAAATGGCGAAAATAATGGGCGAGTGTCTTAACCACACGGTAGACAGAGGGAACCTGGGACCTAAGGTCCCAGTTTCCCTCTGCCTACCGTGCTAAGTGGGGGATACAACACGAAAAAAAAAATCCTCCACTGTTCGCTCATTTCTCTCTGCCAGATTGCAAAACTCAACGCCGTTCTTTAAATGTTTGCGTTAAAGGACGTTTATAATGCAGGTTAATGCGTTAAACGTATATAATGCAGGTGTATTATATTATATAGATACATATTACTGTGCAGTGCTTGCAACTTGCCATTTTGCTGTCAGGTTTTGGGTCACACGTTGCAGGTTCGGTGAAGCCAGGCCAATACTTAACATTAAACATAATTTTTCCTCCAAATACCAATTTTAGTAACGTTTCTACATTTAAAATCGGTAAATAGTATGCGTTGATTGGAACGTGATAAAAAATATTTATTGTTTAATTTTTTAATTAAATCGTTAGCATAACTAGTAGATCGTTGAATATCTTTTTTACGTCAGTACAGAACTTGGGATAGTGCAGTACCTAGTAAGTACCTATATATTATTTTAAGTTAAAAGCAACTAAGTTAATGTGTATTCACTACATTATTATGTTGATAATATTCTAAAATTTAATATTCCCTTTGCGGTTTATCCCACACACTCAAAATTATTAAGGTCAAATGGGTTAACATTTCCTTATTTATACAATATGAATAATTACGGAAATCTTGTTAATGCGTCGTCCGCATCCGTCGTTTGATAATAACTGTTTATCTATTTATTTAGGTTTACATAAATGAAAACCTTTTTTTCGTTTCAAATGACCGTTTCTTTTTCAGCTTCACGCTGTATGTTAAGATACTCCGCTTCCTAATTTCCACTGACCTCTGGAGGCCTAATGCGTGTTGGCGGACCTCAACGCCGCGCTTTGCCTCGACACCAGTACCTTTCCTCAAGTGGGATGTCGCGTTTGTGCCCCTGCTTCACGAATGGCCTCTTATTATTGATATTAAGTTTTTATAGTATATTATGTTCACATAGAAAATTTTAATATTTGTATTTAATTAAATAAATAAATATGTAAGAAAACAAAACGTTTTATATAAGAAAATAAAATTGACTACAATAAATTTACTTAGCAAAGAAAAATAAAAAAAAACAGAGTGGTAACTTGACAATATGAATATTGTATATTTTATATGTAATGTGTTTAATAATTAATTACAAAAAGAATGAGTACCTACTCACTCGGATAGATAATGTGCAAATCCAAAATTATTAAAAATTACGCACTATCGTGATCTTATGCAGTTATTTTAAATGTTGAATTTCAATGTGGTAGTACACAAATGATGAAATGACAAAAATTTGTAAACTAGCTAACTTTCCGGCGCACATTCGTATATTGTATTATTCGCCACATCCTCAAAACCTGTAAGGTATTTCCCAATCAGAATCCTGAAATTGGTTCAGAACCCTTAGACTCGCCCACTCGACTCACACTTGGCAGGTTTTTCCTTAAATATACTTAAATAAACGGATAAGGATAAGGCAAACGAGCGTTCGGGTCACCTGATGGTAAGTGATTACCGCCTCCCACGACTCCGTGCAACACCAGAGGAGCTACAGGTGCGTTGCCGGCCTTTAAAGTGGGATGGGCGGATCCCTGCATTACCTGATGAGAAACACAGTGGCATAAAGCCACTACTTAACGCTGGTTTTATATGTCGGGGGTGGTAATGATCCGGTCGAGTCTGCTCATGTGTATTGTCCTTGCTGGCGACGTGACTCTACCACACGTACTTTAGTCGCCTCTTACGACACCACCAGTACCAGGATGATCCTATTCTAGGCTGTCATTGAAAAATTGCAATCTCTACGTGGCTGCTTGAAAAGGTGTCAACTTAAAATAAATAAATCAATCAGCTTCACGCTGTATCCCGCATACAGCAGGGTAGGCAGAGGGAACCTAGTGTTAAGACACTCCGTTCCCCACTTTCTGCCGAATTCTGGAGGCATTGCGTGTTGAGTGGCAGAACTCAACGCCGCGCTTAACCTCGACACCAGAGCGAAGAAATGGAAATATAAATTTAAGTAAATATTTCAT
>JAAIXJ010001817.1:72853-112900 GCA_013403705.1 Heliconius hermathena
TCAGTCACCCTGGCGCAAACGCAACTACTAAGCTCGTTGCACAACGTTTTGTTTGGCCACTGATGCGGAAAAATTGCCGTGAGTGGTCTAAGGCGTGTTTGCCCTGCCAGCGCTCGAAGGTACATCGTCACGTGTCTTCACCTTTAGGTACGCACACACTACCTTCGGCGCGATTCAAACACGTCCATATAGACCTGATCGGCCCACTACCGCCCGCAAGCGATGGATATCGGTACTGCTTGACAGCCGTCGATCGCTTTACGCGATGGCCGGAGGCTGTCCCTATTACCGATATCACAGCTGAAACAGTGGCCAAGGCATTGATATCCTGCTGGGTATCTCGATTTGGTTGTCCTACCGACATTGTTACGGACAGAGGTCGGCAGTTCGAATCCGCCCTGTTCGAACAATTGTCCAAATCCATTGGATTCGAACATCGTAGGACAACCGCATATCACCCACAGTGCAACGGCTTAGTGGAACGCTTCCATCGACAACTGAAAGCGGCTATTGTTTGCCACGGTGACAGCAACTGGACCGAGTCACTTCCATTCGTCCTTCTCGGCATTAGAAGCTCATACAAAGAGGACCTACAAGCTTCATCCGCAGATCTGGTGTACGGTGAGTCACTGCGACAGCCCGGAGAATTTTTCGGGCATAACGTCGCTACTCCCACCACTGACATCACCGATTTCTCAGCGCGGATGAAGCATTTTGTCCAAAATGTGCGACCAGTCCCTACGCAGCACCACGACTTGAAAAGAAAAACATTTGTTTTTAAAGACCTAGAATCCTGTAGCCATGTCTTCCTCCGAGAAGACGCGCTACGGGGTTCTCTGCAAGCTGCGTACTGTTATATGGGTCCGTTCCGAGTTCTTTTTAAAAAAAAGATTTTATTATTTTTCACTACATTTATTTGGTAGAAATTAAAACACAATAATTAAAACACAATTTAAAATAAGACTTAGTACAAAATAGGATCGAGTCACAATGATACAGCGGAGATACAGCGGAGATAGGAGAATGTGTGCAGACTAGCCGCGCGTCTCCCAAAGAGTGCTTTTATATTAATGATATAATGTATACATAGCGTTAAACTAATGCAATGCTGCATGTTAGGGTTCAAACCCTGTATATAACAGTACACTGGTCCACACAAAGTCTTGACAAGAGATAAAAAAGTTTTCAAGATAGACGTAAAAGGTAAATCCGTGACAGTTTCAATAGACCGCCTGAAGCCAGCCTATATACTGCACGACTCCCACACGTCTCATAACACCTCACCCCATCTCTCTGTCACACACGCAAATACACATACGAGCACACACGCAAGCACACAAGCAAGTACACACTCACGCACTCAGACCGATACACACGCAAGCACACACACGGATACACACAAAGACACACAACTATGTCACTCACCCTTCAGACACACTACTCGGTCAGGGAGACATGTACGTTTCCCTGACTATTATCGTCCGTAGACACGGCCTCTGGAGGGGAGTGATGTAGGGAACTATTATATATATTTATAGTTTATTTAATGTGTGTCATTTATCTATTTCAATATTGTAATTTATTTATTTATCATTTATATACATACATACGCTTAATAGAATTTATATATATAATTATTATAACAAGTATTCGTATTTAGTATATTTATACAAAAGCGCTCGCTGCCGTCGATTGAACAGGTGAGGAGAAATATTTACTCCTACCCGCTTGTCGACGGCATATTATAATAATCACAGTCGATGCTTGCCACTCGATGCGCTTTCTATACGTTCCATTGTTTTCTTTATTGTTTCCTTCCAAATCAGTATTTATCGTGTTCTGTTTTATATATATGTTTGTGGTTGACTTTTGTATGAACTGTGTCGTAGTTTACTATTTGTCTTCAAACTATATGTACTTTGAAGTGGTGTTGAATATACTCAGTGTAAACCGTGAGTAGACTTTTTATTCATCTCCATCAACACTACATCACTATTACAATTTTTATATTATTTACAGAGAAAATTGATAAAGTTCCACACTTCAAAAGGAAAAACCGAAAACCTTCTAGGATCACATTGTAGTCCGTCTGTAGTATACACGTCTGTCCGTCTGTCAAGACCGTTTATCTCAAGATCGCGTATAGCTTAAGCTATTAATCATTAATTAAGCTGAAACTAATATCAAATATCAAAGGCAACCGAATTAAAAAAATCGAGCACTTATCCATCATTTGAGTCTACGTTACAGAAAAAAATATTACAAACTTATATTTGAAGGCTTTTTCGTATAAAATAAGTACATACTTCCGCAAACTTCAATTTGTCAAGTTATTTTGATATGTAAATAAAACGTATGGGGTATTTCCTACGATTATGAAATTTGGTAATTTTTTTGGAGGACTTAGAGTACAAATAAAGGATAGATCCGAAAAATTAAATTTATATTATATGTATTGAGACCGTCGTCGTGGTGCAAGGACACAAGCATGCGACTGTAAACGCAATGGCCGTGGGTTCGAAAGCGCAGAATTGAGTTCCACTACACAGCCCGCAATGCTTCTAGAAATCGGCGGAAAGCGCGGAACGAAAATATCTTAAATAAGGAGAATCCTGCTATGTACTGGATACAGCGTGAACCTAAAAAAACCATTACAATCCTGAAATTGATACTCAACCCACGGAGGGTAAGGTTCCTTATAAAAATAAGTAGTAAAAGTATTATAGGTAAAGCATGGAAGAAATGAGGAATGTTGTTTAATTGAAAATAATGAACATATTAACATTTCCAAATGATGTAGTATAATTAATTTAAAAGCCCAACAACAAGCAAATGTATAGTTCCCTAAAATTTAAATTAAATTTCCATTAATGAAAAAGTTTGAAACAATGTTTATAACTGTTCAGCGAGTGTAATTGATAAGACTGGCGTATTAATTAGATTATGTGTTTAAGAGTTTAACAACACGTGCCTATATTGAAATTATAAAATGAGAGTTAATAGGTATGTGCAAAAAAGTTATAAACTAAAATCTTGTTTGTCATTAAAATATAACTTCTATTATAAGGCCTGTATTTATACACCGCTCTCAAGTCTCAGATCGATCTTGAGATGCCATTTTCATTTATAAATGATATATTTAATTATTATATATATCGCTAACATAACTCTTGAGTTTGTCTACTATCTATCCTAAAATTGAGGTTTTAATATTTTGTAATTACTGGCTATAGATTTTACATAACTTTACTGTCGTCCCAATCAACATAAATTTTGTCAAAATATTTTTTTTCAGCTTCACGCTGTATCCCGCACTCAGCAGGTTAGGCAGAGGGAACCTTATGTTAAAACACTTCGTTCCCCATTTTCCGCCGAATTCTGAAGGCATTGCGTGTTTTGCATGTTAAGTGACGGAACTCAATGCCGTGTTTAGTCTCAACACCAGAGCGAGGAAATGAAAATAGTAATGTAAATAAATATTTCATTTCCTCGAATGGGAATAAATATTTCATTTCGAACCCACAACCGTTTATAGTCACACTTTGTGCCCCTGCGCCACGACTAGACTCAGCTATCTTTTGGTGAGGTAAGGATACTCGTAACTTTGCATTCAGCTCCTGCATGAATTTGAGTTCATTAAGATACGAGGAAACTTGACGTGGGTCCGATTCGTAACTGTGTGCTATATGAGATGAATTATTTCATTAGCTTATCATAAAATGTTTTATTTCCTAAGAGTTTAATGAAATAAACAAAATTAAGGACATTCGGACTTTCTTTGCTAAAACCTATCATACTGATCAGCAATCTCCTATTAGCGCAATAGGTAAAAAATGTTCAGATACACATGTCAATGTCCCTGGCTTTATTAGTTCTATATCCGGTCTGAATGCTAAATCCAATTCAATTTGAACATAAGTATATCCAGAAATATTTTCCAGGGAGGGCCTGGCCCCCAGTAGCCTCTAGAATCGATGATAGTTTTATCAAAGTTGAGTTAATGCATAAGGTAAGAAATGTTTTTAATCGTCGCAATACCGGACCATAGCAAGGGAGATATTTTCAAGACGTGAATAGAGTTAATAATTATTATTGAATATCTTGATATACATAATTATTTAGTGTTTAATTAAATTAGATTATTTTGCTTGAAACAACTTCTTTAAAGGCCATTTTAATTCGTCTATTGTATGTCTTTACATTTACACTGTACAGAATTTTTTCTCAACAGACATTATTGTATTTTATATTCTAACCGAGAATTTATTTATCATAATAATGTGAGTTAGATTATCGTAGATTTTCTTCAATTTTGTGCGAGGAAATCTGATTTGAGTTGGCATGGGCCAGTGTGAAGTATATCGGATCTATCTATTCAAATCTATCCAGATTTGAATAATACCTAAAAACCGGGAAA
Organism: Heliconius hermathena; assembly: GCA_013403705.1. Classification (NCBI taxonomy): domain Eukaryota; kingdom Metazoa; phylum Arthropoda; class Insecta; order Lepidoptera; family Nymphalidae; genus Heliconius; species Heliconius hermathena. The sequence goes on from JAAIXJ010001817.1 coordinate 77,271, forward strand.
TGGGTTTTATCAATTTTATCAAAAATAACGGTTTTGCTAGAATTATCCGGTATTAAATATTACGTATAATATATTATGCTTTAACTCAATTTTGATAAAATGATCAACGTTTTTACCACAGGGGGCCACGCCCAGGGAAATATCTTTAGATACGGCAATGCCTATACCTTGCTTTTTTATAGGTTCTTGTAAATCATTTTAAAAATTGCATTGTTTAGTATCTTAAATAAAGAAATGTGGGTTTAAAGAGAAATACAGTACAAACGGTATTGGCGCACATTTATCTAAAGCTATCTCTCACTTAACTTTACTCATAGTAAAGGTTCTTTTGTAAAACGTTTAAAATGATTTAGTTTCTCTTTTCTTCTTAGTTTTTGTATGGTTTTATAACAAGTACGTCGAAATAAATGACATTAAAGTGTTGTAGTTCGTTATTTTTAAATTATAAATGATTTCCTTCACAACAGGGTAGGAATAGGGAACCTAGTGTTAAGACACTCCGTTTCCCACTTTCCGTCGAATTCTGGAGACATTGCGTGCTGAGTGGCTAAACTCAACGCTGCGCTTTTCCCTGGATACCAGAGCGAAGAAATGAAAATATAAATGTAATAATAAATATTTCTTTTCCTCGAGTGGAGATCGAACTCACAACCAGTAGCGTTTGGAGTCACTTCGTACCACTGCGCCACGACTGGCCTCAAGAGGTGTTTTGTATATAGAAATATTCTACTCTTAAATTGGACTTACAAACACGTTTATATAAGTGTAATTACAATAACATTTGTTATTTGTCACTCGTAAATGTCACAGCAAAAAAAGCAATAATAAATTAATTATACAATTTTAAATTAACTTCGAAAAGGAAACGAATTTACTGACATGTCAAATCCACATTAAACTATTTTGATTTGTTTGTTTCTAGAACTGTTATGTCATTTTATATAGAAATCAATGGGATGCCAACATTAAAAAAAATGTGCAAGTTGGGTCCGAAAAAAATAATTCTCTAAGTCTAGTTCCCTGATAAATTTAACTAAAATTCTTAAAATGAATGATTTCTTATACAAAAATTCCTTCAATAAAAATGTTTTCAGTTACAATATAATAGACATATAGACAGATGGTATTCTTGCTCTTATGCATTCAAAAAAAGCATGGAATTTATTTGTTATATATTCTTTTACTAATGCTATTTTTATGTCACTGTGATACATATCTATTTGCATGTGTTGGTAAGTTTAGTTTCACATTAGATTGACTATGCTTCCGATATATTTTTTGACTTGTGAACAGTATAAAATAAGTTATTCGGAGCTGAGACAGTTGCACATGCTCATTGCTAGCACGAAAACATGCTATTATTGAGCAATGACTTACATTAGCATGTGTGTCAAAGAATTGCTAATGAATGAATAGCTTCACGCTGTATCCCGCACACAGCAGGGTAGGCATAGGGAACCTAGAGTTAAGACACTCCGTTCCCCACTTTCTGCCGAATCCTGGAGGTATTGTGTGTTGAGTGGCGAAACTCAACGCTGCGCTTAACCTCGACACCAGAGCGAAGAAATGGATATATAAATTTAAGTGAATATTTAATCTCCTCGAGTGGGGATCAAACCCACAACCAGTCGGTTTTACAGTCACACCTCATGCCGCTGCCCCATGACTGGCCTCAATTGCTAATAATGAGCATGCTAATTTCGAGTTTGCTCGAAAATCGACAACCGCCGCAATTTTTAAGCATGCTACCTGGAGCGTCGGGAAAGGGAGCGTATACGGAGCTTTGGGCACGTGTTTGTTTATTTATCATGCTAATATCCATCAGACGCTGGCAGAGGTGCGCGTGCACAACATTTTTGCAAAAATGTCCCTCTGGGGTGACAAAACAACGATATATGTAATTTATAAAACTTTATGTGTAATTTGTTTATACTATCATGAAACAATTTCGTTAAAATTATAGTGAAATTTGTGAAACAATGTATTGTATAAAGGTACCTTAATGTATTTTTAACTTAAAAAATAAAAAAAAACAATTTTTTATTGAAAAACAATATACTACGCTGTAACTGAATCGAGATTAACCCTGGCTCAGTCTTTGATCAACTGTTGAATGGCGTTGATATAACGAAACGCACGCAGCTCATAAGCCGCTTAATACCCACCGTATTCGCTTACGAGCTTTCACACTATTTGTGTACGTGACTGACGAAATTCTGATAGTATTAAAAATAACAAGCATATTACACACATATGTACATAATAAACAGTAGAGTACAGTCATCCACATTACATTATATTAAAATTATTAAGTTATATAACGTAAAATGGGAACACAATTGCTTAGCACTAGGTTCTCAGGTTACCATTGCCTATTTGAATTAAAAAAAAACACACATAAAAAATACAATGTTTGTTATAAAAATCTGTTTTAATAATTTGAAAAAGCAATATTATAGTTTTATCTAAATGTGAGAAACACAAAGTAAATACACTAGCTACTTACGAAATATAATTTCACTTAAAATGTATTCAGTATGAAGTAGACAATTTAAGTGAATAAAGACTGTCTTGACAACAACTGAGATATCATGTCATACAACTGTTGGGAAAGAGCCAAAGGAAATAAAACGAAATGGCCACGAAACGAAATTTAATATAACTTACACTTGTATCAAATATTTTTATAATATATAAAATGTGATAAGAGATATTTAGATATAAAGTTCGATGATTTATTTAAAGATTTTTTTTTCTTTAAATAAATAATTAAACTTTATATGTAAATATCTCTTACCACATTTTATATAAAATATTTGAGGCCAGTCGTGGCGCAGGCGCACAAAGTGTGACTGTAAAACCGACCGGTTGTGGGTTTGATTCCCACTCGAGGAAATGAAATAAATATTAACTTAAATTTATATTTCCATTTCTTCGCTCTGGTATCAAGGCAAAGTGCGGCGTTGAATTCTGCCACTCAACATGCAATGACTCCAGAATTGGGCAAAAAGTGGGGAACGGAGTGTCTAGGTTTCTTCTACCTACCCTAACTAGATTATTACATTTTTTTGCACTTTTTTGCATATAGCACATAAGATTTTTTCATTTCTGTAATCGCTTAATCATAATTATTAAATATTGTTAAAACACACACACACAATACAAACAACTCAAATCGGTTGCAGTCATAGTGGCCCAGTTGTATAGCGTCGTACGTGATAATAGTGAATTGAATATTTGCTTAATTTGAAGATAGAATGCGGCAATTGCCATTCAACGCGCAATGTCTTGGTTTCGTTTGGTTCTTTTTTAAAACGCGATACTCTCTGCTCTCTCTATCTGAAATACAGTGTGAAAAGAAATCGATTTATTCACAGCTGTTTCTATTATTTATTCTATACATGTTTAGTGATATCCCAATAGTATTCAATTTTAAAAAGTCGTTTCAAATAGAACGCAGAAGAACGTTCATTACATATGTATATTGTCACATATGTATTTATATCACTTAACAAGTTCAGCTATAGTTCTTGTTGTCCGATTATAGGAAATAGAGGAATGTTTATGTAGAGTGGGCTTTACACTTAACCAACTAGTTTGAAACTCTACAAACAAAATTGTTGTTACGTGAGCCAACCGATATCCTGAAAGCGAAGCCCCATAATGTAATGAAAACTTTGCAGGATGTGAAGGTAAATCGATAGAGATAATAGAAAAAGGATTTTTACTATAATCTGAATAGCAAAGTCCAGATAGTATAAATTGAAATTTATGAATATAATGAAACTTAGCAGCAATTATAAACAAAAAAATAAAGTCCAGAAAATAAAATTTCTTTTCGTATTTATCTACTTAATAAACATTTCGAGAATAATTAATTGCTTCCGTACGATGAATTTCTCTTTAACATGAAACTACTCTTTCTATTCATTCGGAAGCTACAATCATTTGTCAAATGAATTAAAGGGATGTTCTTCATAACAATGAGCTTATTTTTTGTCACGAAAAAAAAACCTAAATTATATAAATACTTAATTTTTTTGAGGCCAGTCAAACCGGCGTTGAGTTCTGATTTGAAAATTCGGGAGGAAGTGGGGAACGGAGTGTATTAACACAAGGTTCCCTCTCAAAAATGAGGAATAGTAATTTATTTTAGTTTATACTTGGTATCAACAATAATTGAGCTACTCATAACTATACGAAAACTTTCATCTTCTGCATCTCGGAATTACGTTGACAAGTCACATGCATATTTATAGCATATTAAGGTCAGAACAGAACGCATTGTAATAACAACACTAATAGAACAGATGATGAACAAGGTGACATGGTACGTAATCTTGTTCGGAATACATTGTGAATACATACATTAATTACCACTGACATAAGGTTAAACTATGTGCCAAATTACTCTATTAAACATACATAATGATATGTTTCATATATCGATGGTCTCTAAAGGTGAAGTATCGAAAATGAAAAATCGCAAATGTTTTTATTTCTCTTTTGAACCTTTAATAAGAGTAGTTTTTTTATATATTTTTTTTGATGCGTCGAAATATTTATTACGTGTACTAATATTATATATAATATGAAGCTATATAAAGCGAAGTAAAATTATTTGTTATTTTCGTTTCACTGCCCTTTACTATTTGAAGTTTTCGCCTCCGGCTTCTGAGCTCTATAATCCTATACGTTAATCCAAATCCTGTTCTACCTTTGTATAAGGTTTCGTTAAGGGATGTAGGGCTATCAAGTAACAAATATCTAAGCATCTCAACATTCTAATTACGTAATTTCTTAATAATAATAATTATTTTATTTAGGCCAGTCGTGACGTATGAGCGAGCGACTGTAAACCCGACAGGTTTTGGATTCGACTTCCACTCGAGGAAATGAAAGATTTAATATTTTCATTTCCTCGCACTGCTAAAGAGGCAAACGCTCGGCGTTAAGTTCCGACACTCAAAAAAAAAACGTAAGTGCTCGGCTGCTACGTGAGCTACAAAAATTACTCACTGAGATTACAATGACTACCGGCCCACATAGGGCTAATTGAGATGAGATGAGGTCCTATATATTGTACCGCATAGCATCTATATATATATATATATATATATANTGCTCGAGCGTCATAGCGACCTACTGGGTTGCTTAGATGATAAAAAGAAAGGAATGTCACATAATATATACCTTTTGATCGGCTATAGACTTTCAAAAATATTAAAAACTGTTGTACTGACATACTTAAGCGCGTCAGATATTGATGCCATCCGTGTCCTACGTATTGTTAAAAATGTAAATATGTTAATCTGATTTCCAGTTCAATCTGATTTCCAGTTTCCATGATGGAGGTGGTCGTACGTAAGGGTTAAAAATGAGCAAGTCAGATTTTCTAAGGGGATGTTAAGTAAATCTGAAAAAAGCTCTTATATAATAATCTGACGACTTGGATATGACGTAAACTCACAACCATTGTTAGAATGTGTGAAAAAAATCATTATTATGAAATACTCAAGCGCGTCAGATAAAGATATATATATTGATAAAAGGGACTTGCCTAATCTAACAATTAGATTTGTTTTTTAAATCATTGAACTTAATCAATGAAAAGCTCAAGAAATAGCATGTAAATAAAAGAGAGTATGTTTTATAAGACTACTATATATTATTGTAAAAATATATTTCTTTTATTTTTTTTTAATTATGATCTTAATCGACAGAATCATCTTCTATCAATGGCAATAATATATATACATATAATGGCAAGTTGCACGCATCGTATAGACTATAGAATATAGACAACCCATTGCATTAAGCTTTATAGATGATTTTTTATAGCGTGTGGAATTCGTCAGATTATATATTTTTCGTAATACTTTGACTATTCCCCTTAAAATAAAAAAAAAATCACGATCGAGAATGACGATATAACATTTTTTTTACAATATTTTTAAGCATTTTTAAAGTGTTATTCCACACTTAGGAAAGAAAAATACTTATACTTTTACGCTAAATAAGTTGTAACAAGCGTATAAAAATTTCGACGTAGCTTGGCGAGAACGAATGGTTTAGTGGTCACAGCGCCTGGTCGGTTTCCAGGAGGCGCGGGTTCGAGTCCCGCTGCGTTCAAATTTTTATACGTTTTCTAAATAAGTATTTTTTTTACAACTTTGTAGCCCTTCCCTTTACGTCACTCTCAAATTGTCAGATTAGTGGAATATACACGATTTAACATGTAACTAAAACTCACTTTACCTTAATCCGACGCGTTCGAGAATGAAAGATGATAATTTTTTTTTACTAATGTGATACTTTATCCTGAACGGCCATATATATGTATGGGGCTCATATTTGGTGGAATTGACCTGAGTACAAGGAATCCCTCTGTATATTAATCTGCCGCGCTTTAATATATCATGGAATCCCCGCTTGGGCTCAGTTTCCTTGCTCTGGCAACAAGGAAAAGCGTGGCGTTGAGTTCCACCACTCAATAAGCAATAGGTTAGTTCAATAGTAGGTTCAAGTTAGGGAGGTGGGCGTGTTATAATGGGAAACAAAGTGTCTGAACACTAGAATCGCAGGTTTTCTCTACCTACCATGATAAGCACAAACGCTCTGACAAGTAGATAAAATTTTTAAAAGTCATTGTTTTTATACTCTTGCATTAATAATGAATAATAAATGCCACCAAAGATTTATTTTCTATCTCTATATTTTCCATGTAGAAAGAGCGATGAGATTACCGTTAAAAAAATGAGGAAAGCAAATTTAGGAAAGTTCTTAGACATAGTAACTTTACTACAAAATCGTTATTTTTCCTTGTTTCACGTGGAAAAGTTTGCGAGTTTTTATGTCGTGCACATCTTATACGTAATATATGTATATATAATATATATAGACATATAGTACATATTTCTATGACAAAATCGTCAGTAGGCTTAATTAAAAAATCAGCTTCACGCTGTATCCCGTACACAGCACGGTAGGCAGAAGGAACCTAGTGTTAAGACACTCCGTTGCCCACTTTCTGCCGAATTCTGGAGGCATTGCCTGTTGAGTGGCAGAACTCAACGCCGCGCTTAGGCTCGACACCAGAGCGAAGAAATAGAAATATAAATTTAAGTAAATATTCCATCTCTTCGCGTGGGGATCGAACCCACAACCAGTCGGTTTTATAGTCACACTTCGTGCCGCTGCGCCACGGCTGGCCTGGTCAGTAGGCTTCAAGTGCATAATACGTAATAAGGAAAAAATTTAATTATCCTGTCATAAGATTGAATTTGATTGAATAATTAGTACATAATATTTTTTCTTTCTAATGAAAATCAAATAAAAAAATAGATTTTTGTTTGTTTTTTGTTGAAACAACGATTTTTGCTGTGTGCGGGATACAGCGTGAAGCTGATTTTTTCTTACTGTTATATGTAAATATAGTATAGTAGTATAGTCGTCACGGGTGATTTTTTTGAAGTACACGGTATAACGTTGAGTGGGCGCTTATTTAATTAAAAAAAATACGTACTAATATCGTTGCCGCGGCGAATTTATAAATATTTTTTATCGATCATTGTAAATGGGGTTGGTGAGCGAAACGAGCAGTGGGTGAAGTCCCTATTCTATTATAAAGAAAATAAAAAAGGTACGGTTAAAATTATTTCATAAGAGAAAGCTATATAATTTACTAACTTGTCTTTACCATTTAAGTAAATATAACGTATATAATAATATGTAGTAAGTATTTATAGCTCATAAAATAATTAATAAAATTTAAACATGAGATCATTTTAAAATAATGAAGGATGAATCAAACGTAACTAATGTACCTATATGGACGTAATGAATGTAACTACCTTTATAAATATTGCAACCCGCCTTCTTGATTTCCTTTTATTTCTAAAATTCTTTTTGCTTTATTTACGACAAACAATCTGTTAAATTTGATAAAAAGACATTAAAATAATAACAACTTTCATTAGATGGAATTTAGAGTTGAAAGATAAAGTTAATATGATGGAGTTTTATAGATACTATAATAGAAAATTATGTGAGATCGATAACTTTTTCATGATCACTAAAGACTCTCTTTATGTGTACAACATGTATTTGATACTCTTTTTGTTTTGTTATCACGTGTCATATAGATTATATCTATTAAAGTTTATTCAATAGGCATATGTATTAGGTGAAAAATAATGTAAGAAATATTTTAAGTAGAAAAATATACTATAATATAAGGCCATAATATAATTTATATATTATGTTTGCTTATACATGTATATTGTATAACTAACGGCTCGCCCACGGCTTCGCCCGCTTAAAATACATGATTATTGATTTAATAAGCAGAATTGATTGACAACTATAATATGATTTTTTTACGACAGTATCGTCAAAGAATTTTTGATTGTTTTAAATAAAAAAATACGACCATTGTTGGAATTTATAAAATATATATAAAGCTAATTATTTATTACACGTATATATTTTTGTAACTTTATGTTCTTTTTACTGATATAATATACTCTGTTAAATGTGCTGATGTCAGTGAATAATTTAATTTACTCATTCAGAAACAGCCTTAAATGTTAAATTATTGATTTGAAGGATTCATAATATTCTTTGTAAAATAACTGTAATAATTGCATATTAACTCCTGTACAGTTTTTNGATTTTGATGTTTTGATGAACTAAACTTTAGTACTTAAGTTGAGTTAAAATTGGTGAAATTTTCAAGTAAATCGGTTCAGTACTTTCAGAGAAAAATGCGGACAGAAATATGTCGACAGACAGACAGACAGACAGACAGACAGACGGACAAGAAATTCAAAAAAAATATTTTTGCTTTCTATTATTTTTTTTAAGTGTCCCTCTGTCCATTTCAGTCAAAATTACTAAATGTACAGACAAAATATTTTTATTGTCTTATTATATATAGAGATAATAACGGGGACAGGAAATGTGACAATAGCTGGAAACTATTTCCTACATATTGAAATATTCAAATTGGAAAGGAAATGGTATATGGTTAACTTTAAAGCAAATCAGTTTATGATATTTTTTATTATTATTTTTATTATTGTAACTTTTATTTATAATTTTATAATTCGAGTCAATTTGATATTAGTGTCTAATTAATTTTTTTAAGATAGTTCATTTATTTATATGAAACGTTTTTATGTTTCATATAGATGAATGAGCTAAATATATAAAAATATATAAAATAAATAAAACTACAATATAAATAGACGCGCGGCAGCGTGTCTAGCCAAGTTTAGTAAAACACAACTGGTGAGCAGCACCGTGTGTACGCGTGTACACGAACCATTTGAAGTTTATAAGTTAATTTTTCAATAAATAGACTCTTTTTTGTTGGAGTCGTTGGAGTCAACTACTAAGGCATATATCATAATATTGAATATTGATTTCTTCATTATTAATAATATTGCTGTACCTATTATACAGTTTCACAGAAGCGTAACGAGGTACGGAATATGTATAATACAATCCGAAAATTTCGTAATAATGTTTTCCCGTTGCCTTCACATAGTTGGTTGGTAGACCTTATTATTTTTGTTTGTATTTTTTTTTAATTTTATTTAAATTTATATTTTTATACTTTAATGATAAATGTTAGATGATGAACTGTGAAGAAACATCATATTCTGCAAGTTTAAATTAAAACTCCAAAACCTAAGACCTAAAATTTTTAAGAATGCGTCTGGTTATTATATACGGAGCGACTAGATCAAGATGAACCACCTATTTAGGTTACTCACTACTTAGAGAGCAATACGTAGGTCTATGTTAAAAGTATCTCTTTAATCGAATATAGAAGGAACGAATTAGAAACGAGATGACTCGATTTGGTTTTCTAGCAAAGTTGTCTACACAAATTAAAAGATTAATAAAACAAAATAGCAACAATCTGTTAATATTTGTTGCAAAACTGACCTTTGGGGTATACGCATTCTGAAATGGAGACAGCGCCCAGCAAGCGTAGTGTAAGACAGGTTGATGATATAAATGATAGAATTAATTTTGTGAAAGGTTGTTGAGGCCAGTCGTGGCGCAGCGGCACGAGGTAGTGTCTTAACACTAGGTTCCCTCTGCCTACCCTGCTGTGGGCGGGATACAGCGTGAAGCTAATTTTTTTTATTTTTTTAATTTTGTAAAAGCTATTTTTGTTTTTCATTTGGTTACTTTATTATTTTATCAAAAAAATATATAATTAATATGTTATGTGAGTGATGATACAAAATAATTCATTATTTACAAATACGAAAGTGTCTACATATATTTTAAATAAGTATTTATATGAAAAATAAATATGAGTTTTCGAAAATTCAATTATATTATACTTTGTTTAATAATAGAAGTAAATGTATAAAGTTAATAATGACACGAGGGTCAACTTACATCATCCACAGGACTTTAATTAAAACTTATTAATTGGCTTTACTAAACTTACGTTACAATGTAATAAATAATAAGTACCTAATATAAAAATGTTTGAGAAGCTGACTTGTCTTAGTATGCTTCAAAAGATAAATTTGATAATTATACGAAAATGTAACAAGCACAAATATATACGAGTATGTGTACATACGAATAGGTAGATACTAGATATATTTAAAATACAACTTTCAAAAAGTGCCCTCTTTACCTATTAGATCGTACAATTTTATCCACATTTTATTTTATGTAGTTATTCAAATTAAAATTCAAATAATTTTATTGACATTAAGAAGTTACATGCTTCATTTTTGCACGCATAGCTCGCTTCGGCAGAACAAATATTAGTTGAACATCGACAAATATTGGTTGAATACCGGCTGCATTACCCCAAAGTAAAATCCCATAGAACATAATACTATGGAAGTAGCTGAAGTAACAGTAACAAGTCGAGCCGTTTCTACGTCAGTTAAGGATCTAAAATTTATTTTAATTTAGATCTATCGAGAATTGCTGATAACCAGTAAATAATTAATCATATTTAATAATTTTTATTCGTTAAAATTACAGTTAATCCGGGTAACTTACTTATTAAGAAAAAATATAAAAATTTTAAAGTAGCGAAATTTAAACCCGTACCTCTTTGGAAACCGTCCAAGCGCTCTGACCAATTAAACCATGCGTTCTCGTCGAGCTATATCGGAATCGAAATTCCTATTTATGTTGTTAGCATCTATCTTTGTAGGGAGAATCTGAATTTTGTAGTTTGTCAAAATTATCCCAATCAAAGAATCAGTCTAGAGCGTTTGGTATTTGTATATTATATATTTTTAATCAACATAAAAAAATATTTAAAAACACGATTAATAAGAGAAAACTTTTAGGCAAATTAAAAAGAAAACAAGCCAAAATAACTTAAACAAAGAAGTAATCGTAAGAACTTGAGTATTAATTGTCTATTCCCCACACCCTTCATGATTCCCCCGAAAATCGTCGTCAATTATGTAGAACCTAAGCTCTTTTATAATATAATAATTTTACTGGTATATTAAAGGTGTTAATGTAAGTTTATCTTCATCTATATGTGTTTTCCTTTTCTTAAGTCTTATGTTTCTTTTCGTTTTTAAAATTATAATTTATGAATTATTATAAAGTAGACATATTAAATAAAAATAGTCAAAAGTATTCTATTACCAAACTGAAAAATTATCGAAACTAGTTCGAGGTCCCGGTGTTAGTGTTTCCCGAAGAATCAAAGTTACCGAAGAGGCATGTTTCAATTGACAAACACCAAAACATGCTGTCGCATGCAACAGACGCATGCCGTTTCTAGACAAACTCAAAAAAGACATTAATTATTAATGTTCCTGTATGGTCGTTGTGATCTTGAGATATGCGCGCAAATCGTTAGTATACTTTACATTTTAAACATTGGGGAAACAAAGTTTCCAATGTCCAAGAGAACATAAAAAGCAATGTGTAGGCGTTTCAGACGCAATGAATGTATTAAAATATCAAAACCCTTTTGGAGTCTTAATAAATTAATATACAACACACGAATACAAATATATACATTCATATCTATTTCTGGTAAAAGTATTTACTGTAAAAATTGTTATACATATTTCGAATTCCCATTTCACACCTGTATTTTGATTTCCAATTTCATTTGACGTGGGGTAGCCGAGCGATTAAACCAATAGAATAAACCACCTTGCGCCACCTTCACCTTCTACGATATGTTAAGTAAAATTAGATTGTTATTAATATTAAACTTTAGACAGATTTGCATTATTTCGCGTCCAACATATTGACATTTAATGAGCTTATTACAATTTGAAATTAAACGTATTTAATTAATAGGTTTACATCATTTAAATATATGAAATTACACTTTAATTCATAATTATAATATTCAACGTAAGTGTAGTGCATAATAGTCTCACAATTTACTAAATTTCGTCTTCGTCATACACATAAACCGAAATTTTGAATAAATTGGAGAGTAAAATTAGATCTATGTCTGAAGCGGAATACGTAGACGATATTGCCGTAGCAATATATAATTTATAGGTCAAAAGCATAGCATCAGGAGCATCCCCCTGATTGGCTTTTTAATGGCTGTGTGTGTGGCTTGCTGTTTGGCTGTGGATGTTACTCGAGGGAATATTTGTATTAATAATGATAACAAGGCGCTGTGAGATAGTATGTAACAGAAAACGCGATGACTGTGGGTTCGATCCACATTCGGGAAATCAATCATTTTTCAAAGCAAAGCAAAGCAAAGAGTGGCATTGAACTCAGTGCCCCGAATAACTGAGAGCGGAGTGTCTTGACAGTAGGTTTCTCTCTACTTACCTTACTTATATATTAGTGATGATGAAAAAAAACCCGATAAAGTTCAAGCTAGTCTCGTCCACCTATGCTTTCTTACCAATTTCAGGATTTGTACGTCAACGTTAACCACAAGTTATAAAAGTTGACAAACTTAAATTTGCGAACACATGCATCCATTTTATATGAAATGAACAACAAATAAAAGTTTGTAATTTTTTTTTTATTAAGTACCTACAAAGTTTTACTTTTCAGATTTTTTCCTTTATTTGTATTATAAGTTCTCACTCTACTCGTACCAACTCGTCGGTCAAGGTCGTGGACATATATAAGTACCCAAGTTTTGATTACGCGGCGAATTCTTTACATAATTTTTAAAAAACCAACTCAAGGCGGAACCTATAATAAGAACATAACCAAACACTCATCAAACAACCTTTGAAGTGTGTCCTTTCCAATAAAAACAGAGTAATCGAAATCGGTTGGCTAAGACTTATATGACGTCATCATGGATACCATTATCAGAAATAGATGAGACAAATGGGACCACACGAGAAGCATCAGCTTTCAAATAAAAAAAGATTCATCAAAATCGGTTCACCTAGTCAAAAGTTCTGTAAACCTAGTCAAAAGTTCTGTAAACTTAAAAAAATACAGTCGAATTGATACAGAAGTCGGTTAAAAATGCAGCAAAATCGATCCATAAATACTCTTATCTCTTGATACGTTGAACCTTTTTTTTCTGTGATTCTAGGGACTATAAACCTGAATATTTGATAATAATTAGTTTGAGACCTCCACGCGATAAATGGTCACCACCCGAAATAAATGGTCTTGACAGATGGACAAACAGAATACAAAGTAAGCCTTTAAGGTCCCGTTGTTACCCTTTGAAGTACGTAACCTTAAAAACACGATCCATTTTAGAATAATGTTGTTCACAAAGCCCTTGAAGAAATATGTATCGTAGAATAAATCCAACAAGTTCCACAATTTAATGTTGGTAACAATATCGAAACAATGTCCAATATTGATTGATTTTGCATAGGTATAGGAATATAATTTGTAAATAGCAGCCAACCAAGAATCGTAATACACTATCGAAACCGCAACAGCTGCGGTCCTCTTCCTTAATTTTAATCCTGCCCAAAAGCAATATACGCACGAACTTCACACTTGCTTTTACAAAAGGTCTCGCTTATTTAACTTTATCGAAATAAATATGAATATATAAATGTACGTAATAATAAATAATACTCAGTAATAATATTGAGGTAATAATATTGAGTAGAAATATGAAGCAGAGGCTTAGTGTGTGGCTGTAAATGCGACGATTGTAGGTTCAATTCCTATTTGAGGGAATGAAATACATTACAAACAAATAAGAAGACAAAGCGCGGTAATGAATTCCACCATTTAACGGGCAATGCCACTAAAATTTTGAGTTAATTTACATGGAAACACGAAAATTTTATTTGTTTTATATCGATTTTGCTCTACATAACATTAATAAAGATATTATTAAAATAGAGGAAAAAGTAGCGGCCGTCGTGGCGCATTGGCACAAGCTTGTGACTGTAAACGCGACAGTTCTAGGTTCAACTCCCATTGGAAGGACAAAATGAATTATTATATTATTTATGAATATTTCCATTTCTTCGCTCTGGTCCAGTCTTGTAACGCCACTCAACAAGTTATCCCTAAAAAAAATATAACACTGGATTTCATCTGCCTACCTTGTCATATGCAGGGTGCAATTGAAAAAAAATTAAGTAGAAATTCTTAATAAACATAAATACAACTACATCATGCTATTTATAAAATGAGTAACATTTTTGAAGTGCAGGCTGTAGATGATATATATATATANTATATATATATATATATATTTTGTTTGTTTAATTATTCAAATTTCCTTGTAACTATAAATATTACCAACGTAATCGCAACACAATTACTTGACTGACATTTCAAATGGAAAGAAAATCTAATTTCACGAATGTGCAGCAAATGTTATTCACATTCCTCAACGACCTTTTTTCATGGTTCACGAAAAACAACTAACATTCGGGTGTACCTTAAGAAGAATTAAATTAAACCAGTTCTTTTGTTCAACATTTAATAAAGTTTTTATGTTATCGACGTCTCTTGAATACATACTTTTACTTATTCGAGTTTAAACTGACATAGCAAAGTGCCATATTATAATATCATTCTACATTTATATTTATTTCAAATGTTTAAAAAATATAGCGGAAGCCAATTGTTAACATTTTAGCTTATCGAAGTTAATTATAAGGTCAGGAGGTATTCCAATAATAATAAGGTTAAATTTGTGTATGTTGTATAATATTATCCTCCGGTAATGGGAATTTCACACAAACAAAACTATAAACATTTCATAAAATTATTCTAGGATTGTTCTTAAATTCTAGATAATCGTATATAGTTAGGTAAGAAGCAGTAGGCCTCTTAACTTAGAACGAAAATTAATATGAAAACAATATGGATATAATAACTTAATTGGTCTTATTATGAATAGAAATTCTCCAATTTGCTAAAGAATTATATAAAAAGATGACATCACTTTTTATTTTTTAAATATTTTTTAAAGTGTTATTCCACACTTAGGAAAGAAAAATACTTATTTAGAAAACATATAAAAATTTGAACGTAGTGAGACTCGAACCCGCGCCTCCTGGTTGGTTTCCAGGAGGCGCGGGTTCGAGTCCCGCTACGTTCAAATTTTTATACGTTTTCTAAATAAGATGACATCACTGTTTTTAAAAAAACAACAAATTTGTCTATATTCAACATATTAACTTATTTCATGTAAATGTAAATCTCAATATATTTTCCATTGAAAAGTTCCTTTATTGATTCGATGAATTTTATTCAATTGAATTTATAAAATTTGTACCTTTAATTTCTTCTTCTGTTATTTATTATAGAAAAAGATATATAAATTAGAATTAAACTTAAATCTGTCTATTTAGCTAGTTTTAATAATTGTTTTTTTTTCAATATAAATAATTTATAATAAAATATAGCAAAATATATAGAAGTAGATAATACGAACAAAGTGATAATAATCTTGGACGTATCTGTTTTAGTTGCGATGCGATGCCGTTGAATATTTACTTCAGTTTGGTTTTTTACTTGTGACTTTCAATTCGAGCGTATCGATTGGACACAAATCACTTTGCTTATATCACGTCGAATGAAGAACACACACTAGTTTTCACTTTCAACTATCTATTGTAACTGATATCCCAAACACCTTTAAAAATATTATTTAATAAATAAAGCTTTGGCTTGTGATGTGTCTAGTGGTTAGAATCGTTTATAATTGTGATCGTGAAGAACCCAAAATCTTTTAGAGATTCAGAGGTTCAGTGTTAAGAATTTCATATTATATCATTAGAAGATATCGCTTCAATAAGATATTTGCTATTAGAAGGTTATTTAGATAACCAGAAACTCTACAATATTACATTGTCATAACTCGAAGCTCGTCCGAAGAAAAGCCAAGTACGCGTCCTATCTTCCTCTCATTATAACTGCAAACTAGTAATAATAAAAGGAAGCCCCGTTCCTGCACTGTGAATTCTTACCAGACTGCGGCTGTAACAGTCTTATTGAATTCTCACGACGTTTGTGTGTGATCAGTCTGAAGGTACTTTTTACGCTTGTTTATATTAAGATTGTATTAGAATGGTGATTCGTGATGGTGATTGATTTGTGAGATCAATATAAGTCGTTGGAACGAACGCACTACCGCAAGGTAAATAAACGCACAGCACACATCCCACAGTCGTGTCTCGAGCCGTAGGCGGACACTACTACATACACCAGAGTTCCAGGAAATAAAATAGCACCACAAACCCGTATGAGACGGCCGGACACTACTACATATACCGGAGCTAGGACATAAAATAGCATCACACACCTACTAATCATATAAGTCGTAGAAGTAGCATACAATATGTCAACGACAAACGCCATACAAGCATGGCTTATGCACCGCGAGCGTACTGCGAGACGGCATCAGCCACGACATAGTTAATGTCGGTATAACAGTTCGCATAAACTCATCACGTCAGCTTCCGCGAAATCAATGGTCAAAGATCACTTTGATGCACCATGTGTCGCTCCTATACATACGAGTATATTACTTATTTAGAAAACGTATAAAAATTTGAACGCAGCGGGACTCGAACCCGCGCCTCCTGGAAACCACCAGGTCGGGTCGGTGTTTTCTAAATAAGTATTTTTCTTTCCTAATTGTGGAATAACACTTTAAAAATGTTTAAAAATACGAGTATATTGCCTTTATAAGAAATTCAATCCTAAAAGATCATGCAATCATAGCATTTGACTTGCATTTTTACAAGAGTTCTAGTTTTGAAATAGGTTTTTTATTATAGCACTATTCATATTCATATTCTTTATTCATATTCATATTATTTATAGATATTGAAGAGCTACCGAGTCTAAGCATAATTTAAAATAAAAAAAAACTAGTACTTTGTCATATTTTAAACATTGAACTATGCTTGCTGGAAGTTTTCTGAAGAGTTCTGGTCTTTTTTCAAGCTAAATATCATAGAACTATTTGCATTCTATTGTAAAATGAAAAGTTCTCGCTTCTCAGCACGATTTTTAAAAAAAAATTCTCGTCTCAAAAAATTAATTTGATATTTTTTAATAAATCAAATTTTTAACTATGATCTGCTGGCATTTTTACACGAGTTCTGATTTTGTAATTGGCTTTTTATAATAGAACTATTCATATTATGTTAGAAATCGAAGAGTTCCCGAGTATGAGCACAATTATCAAAAAATATCTAGTACTTTTGCATATGAAGAGTTTAAATAGATATTTTTCTATATTTCAAACATTCAAGTATGCGCTGCTGGAAGTTTTTTCAGAGTTCTGGTCTTTTTTTCAGCTACCATAGAACTATTTATATTCTATTATAAAATTAAGTGTCTTCGCGTCTGAGCATTATTTTATTCATTTTTAAAATTACTTTACCTTTCGAACTATTTACGAAACGAACGTTCATTTTCTGTAAATTTTTTTTTTTCGTGAAATCAACAGAACTGTTGTTAAAAATGATCAGGAACTATTTTACTCCTCCCTATGTGCGCAAAACTCGCCCCGATTTTTTTGCAAAAAAAATGATCTGCCAAGGGAAGTTAGCAGATATTATTTTTAAATAACTTTTTTTGGGGTAAAAACGACAGAACTATTTGTAAAACCTATAGAACTCTGCTCCATGCAAAGAGAACTCAATTTTATTTTTGGTCTGCTGGACAATGCTCTGCTAAGTTTACAGATATTCCTGACTATTTTATTTTACTTGAACGACAGGTCCGCATGACATTTAAGCATTTCTAATGACAATATTCAAAATTCAAGTCAAATATCTTTTTTCCAGATAAGAATTTACATGCTTAATTTTTTGAACGTCAAATAACTACTTTTCACAAAACTTTTACTACCAGTTCACAAAATAAATTACTCAGATCAGAGAAGAACCGGCGCATGTAACTCAGCAGGACTTTTTTAAAATCAATTATATACAAAATAAAATAAAATCAGCTTCACGCATGTATCCCGCACACAGCAGGATAGGCAGAGGGTTAAGGCACTCCGTTCCCCATTTTCCGCCGAATTCTGGAGGCATTGTGTGCTAAGTGGCGGAATTCAACGCCACGCTTTGCCTCGACACCAGAGCAAAGAAATGAAAATATTTTATTCACTTCCTCTAGTGGGGATCGAACCCACAACCAGTCGATTATACCAGTCGACCGGCCTCTATATAAAAATATACATTTAATTATTTGTGACGATGATACCTTTGAAACAGACTGCAGTATTTTACTTCCACAGGCTTGTTATCATTTATAAAATAATTAATATGGCAATAAATTTTACACAAACGTCTTTTCACAACTTTTCAACATTGTGATATAGAACATTAATATCTATGCGAAGTAGTTGATTACTTACTTACTTAAGTCCACTCTTATCAACCTCTTCATACATGCCCTCCGAGGGGTCCTCATTTTTTTTACGTGACCTTACTCAAGCATCTTTGATACTGTGTTTTCGAAGATCGACCGAGGTCTCCCCCTACCTCTCTTACCACTCTCTTTTCTATCATAAATCTTTTTTGCCATTCTTTCATCACTGATTCCATGTACCAATACTGCATTACTAACGCACAGCTGTGCTGACATTTCGCCGTCTCATCAATGCAGCTAAGGCTTCGGTAACCCTAACACCACTTTCCACATCCATCTCATATCATCCATCTCTACTGAACACACTTCCCAAATATTGGTATATTTGGGAAATGTTCATTCACTTGTTCTAATATCTTGCAATTTACACTGATATTGCATTCCGTCCTTTCTTCATATCTTTCAAAAATCAGAACCTTTGTCTTATTTGCATTCAGGCTAGTAGTTGATGATTTTTCATATCTTTTTTTCCGCTTCACGCTGTATCCTACACACAGCAGGGTAGGCAGAGGGAACCTAGTGTTAAGACACTGTGTTCCCCAGAAATGAAAATATAAATTTAAATTCATACTCCATCCCCTCATTCAGTCTTTCATTCGTTTACCGTCACAATTTGCGTCCCCGCGCCACGACTAGCCTCAATAATTATTTATTATCTAATATTTACTTAACAAATACTAATGAGCTTACAAATCTTTCAGGCGTTTTCGTAAATCACTCATTTCAATCTTAGGGGAGTACTGTACTAAATAATCCAACGGCCCTCTCGCTCCGTTAGTGTAGCGGGAGATTTGTCCTGGAGCGGTTGTGCCGTGCGTCCTCTTGTTGAAGACATATTATAAACTCGTCTCAAATATTTTTATTTTTTGTGAAACATATTTTTGGATCCACAATTAAAATTGAAGTTTTAGTTTTATTTTAATGTAATAAGCAACATGCTTGTTTTACTTCTATCGGCGTTTTTGATTGCAAGTAAGTTTTGAATTAGATTTATTTCTAAATTATATTTTTTTACTATGTAAAGTTTATATGAATAAAGTTTATAGAATTTTAACGGCAAAGGTGAAAAAATATTTACAATGTATTTAGTGTTTTCTAACGTAAAACGATGATCAGCCATAAGTATTCGACTTACACAATTTTTTTTTTATCTTTTT
This sequence comes from Heliconius hermathena, assembly GCA_013403705.1. Taxonomy (NCBI): domain Eukaryota; kingdom Metazoa; phylum Arthropoda; class Insecta; order Lepidoptera; family Nymphalidae; genus Heliconius; species Heliconius hermathena. Next base: position 97,250 of record JAAIXJ010001817.1, read on the forward strand.
TTACAATAGTGATAATGTCTTGTATATCTTCAATTTGCTAATATTAGTGCCATAAAATCGTATTCATGATCGATACAAAAAAAAATATGCACATATATAGCAGATATACATAGTACAAGAGTACATACTTAAGGCTCAAGCTTCACTCTAACTTTGTTATTTTCTAAAGCAGTTTTTTAATTAAAAATATTTTTAATATATCAACACACTAAAGAATATTTTAAGCAATGATGATGATTAATATTTTCAATATAAATGTGTTTTTTAGAATTTGATTCTTAATTCTTTTTTTAATTTAAAATACCTAATATATTTATGGAAATGAAAGCTTATCAGAAAAAACAATATAAAGCGGGTGGAATAAAAAAAAATGTTAAATAAATTTTGACGAATCTTTAATACATTTACCACCAACATACACAGCAACTTTATGAAAAAATATGTATGAGAAACGACAAGGAACAAGCTTTCCCTAGTACAATTATAATTCCAAAATAATGACTTGTTATTGTTAGTATAAAAGTCTTTAAAGCAAACGTCTCAAAAGACAAAACATCTAAACGATAAAACACACATTTAATATGATATACATTACAAAACAAAGTAAATTAGAGTTTCTAGAACAATACCCACAGGGACAATTATTTATTATCAGCTTCACGCTGTATCCCGCACAACACGCAGGGGACAATTATTTATTTATTTCTAACAACTAGAAAGTTGAACCTTTTTCAAATTATAAGCCTTAATTTATACCACTGGTTTAGGAACAACAATTCATCTTACCATACATTGAAAGTTTTAATGAAAATCTAACTTTTGTGGATAAATTACATTGAGCTTATTACCAGTGCCCAAAACGAAGAATTCCTTAAAGAACAAAATATAATGTTACTGATATTTAAGAATCCTAAGACCCTATCACTTTTATACTATGAAATAAGCTAAATGCTAAATAAAAGCTAGAGGCTAGTCGTGACGCAGCGGCACAAAGTGTGACTGTAAACACAACTGGTTGTGGGTTCGATCCCCACTCGAGGAAATGAAATATTAACTTAAAATGTATGTTTCCATTTTTTCGTTATGGTGTCGAGGCAAAGCGCGGCGTTGAGCTCCGCCACTCAGTATACAAAACCTCCAAAATTCGGTAGAAATTGGGGAACGGAGTATCTTAACACTAGGTTCTCTCTGCCTACCCTGCTGTGTGCGGGATACAGCGTGAAGCTGCTAAGTTTGTAATGTATATTTATATATATTTATTCGTAATAGTGTTAACAAATATTGCTTTTAATTAGTACTCATTACTCATAAAAAGTAATAAACACAAATAATATAGTAAACTTGATATCATTGTAATATTATCAGTAACGGTGATGGTTTCAAAATCGAATATCTCTTACGTATAAGATATTTTTAAACTTTATATTTTCTTACCATAACACTTAACACTTAGTTGTTTAGTTTAGTTAGAGCGTTGTTTAGTTTAGTGAGTGGAGCACGGATCCCTTGGAGAAGAAGATTAAGTTAAAATCCTATCGCTTTCAACCAAAAACAAAATAAATAAATATAGGATAAAACCCGGATACTATCCGGGTTTTATCATATTATATATAAAAAAGAAATATAATAAAAAATATGTATTTATTAATAACATGGGTTTTTATCTGTGTTAGCCTTTTTTTGTGAACATAACTATTAATGGTGTTGAGTAGATCTAATTTTATTTGATCTGTCGAATAAAGCATAATTGCCTATTCCAGTGGCGAAACTCAACTCTGCGCTTTGCCTCGTTACAAGAGCAAAGAAATAATCCATACCTATATTATAAATTCGAAAGTAACTCTGTCTGTCTGTTTGTCTGTCTTTTACGCAATCAGGGCCAAACCGCTAATTCAATTGCGATAAAATACTCATATAGAGATACTTGAGGGGCTTCGGATGAACATAGGTTACTTTTTTTCTCATATTTGTAATATTTTCGATATATAGTAATATATTAAAATATTTTTTAATTTGACAGGCAATTTATTCTGCCATGTTAATAACAACCGACCGTTGCTAAGCAACGGTTTGCAAAGTTTATTTGTTGTTATAAGCAAACGTCACCCAAAATGAGCTTGCTTAACGCATACATGGCGTGCGCCGACTCAACCTTATGAGATACATAAAAATAATGTTTTACAAAAATATTGTCCTTTAAATAATGTTTAAAAAAGTCCGCGATACACATACCATATTTATCTCTGAAGCTTGAGCAAAGTAACACAGTAACAACAAGTAACCATTTTAATTAATTTACTTTATATTTATCGGGTTTTTGTTGTATGTATTTTCTATAATTTGATATTGATCCTTATGAAAATGAATATAATAGTCACTTTTAGCATTTCATCTAGATTGAAATTATAGTTCACTGTATAACATTCTAATAAATAATTAAGGAGATGTCACTGATTCGAAATAACCTAGCATACGACCGGCATAGTATGACCGACGCGAACGGGCAGATGACTTTGACGGTTTTGTAAATTTTCATACATTTTCGAACTACTGTTAATTTTTATGTAATTATTTGCTGTTTATAATTAATTTATACTTTTCTTTGGTTCTTCGCTTATTCGAGTAGTAGATTAGTTAGATTTTCATTAATTTCTTGGTGTGGTGTAAGTTGCGGCCCTGCGCGGCAGCGGCATAATATTATTTAAGTATTAAGGAAAGTATTGTTGGTTATTTCATCTTGGTTGGATGGTTATCTATACTGTTGTTATACACTTAATAAATTGTATTATAGTTTTAGTTTTATGGGATTTTATTTGATATTGCTCGCAAAACTTATAATATTTAATGTAGCGTGCGCAAAGAAAACGTGGAAAAAGATTATTCCCGGGTAAATCAGTAAAATCGATCACTGAAAGTCCAATAAAAATCAATTCAGTTATTCTTTCTCTATTAATTGTTTTTGGCCGTTAATATATGAGCCGTTGGTACACTTAATAAAAATAAATAAATGAAACTGTTTTAGGTTATGTCCCATATTTTTTCGTAATATAATACAATATTTAAAAAATCGGTTAAGTGCGAGTTGGTCTCGCTCACCGAGGCTTCAGTACCAATCCGGGAATGTATAATATGTCAACGGGAAGTATAATACAACTTATAAAAGTCGACAAACGTAAGCATACGCAGTCAGTTTATATGAAATGAACTACAAATATAAATTTATAAAGATAATGTTTAATTAGAAGTTAATTTTTTTCTGTGCTTCATGGGACCGTAGTCCTGAATATATGATATTATTATCAGTCACGTGGAGGCTTCCACGTGATCTCGAGATAGATGGTCTTGACATACGGATAGACAGTCAACAAAGTGATCCTGTAAGGACTCGTTCCGTTTTCAGCGTTTGAGTTACGTAACCCTAAAAACAATATAGATTTTTAAGAGATTAATTGGGGCAAATGTGTGCATCCATTAACAATAGAAGCAGATGCATCTGCGGAACGATGCTAAAATACAAGTATTGAATATAATTTTATTAATAGACAGTTCTGTAAAAAAAAATCGACTGTTCAACTTCTTGTTTAAACACAAGTTATGATTACATTTTTTATTTAAACATAATACTCGTATTGTTATAATTGATTTATATATTTTATAATAAATTAAAAATAATTAGAGAATAGATTTTATATACAGGTTAATAGGTGAAAGTGCACCTAAGCACTGCTAGGGTTTCGTACGTCAAAAGAAAAAAACAAAAACCTTATAAAATCACTTTGTTGTTCTCCTGTCATGGAGCGAACGAAGCAATAAATAAAGGAAAAAAATAGAAACATTAATATTTATAGGTATTTCATAAAAAAAATCATGACAAACGTTCATACAAAATTATTGCATACACTACAAACTTAAGAAAACTTATAACTTGTTCATGCTGTTCACGTACAATTCTGATATTGATACGGGTGGTGGGCGAGTCCAACTCGCACTTTACCGGTTTTTATATAAAGAACTTCAGGAAGGAAAACGAAGTAGATGAATATTAAAATATATAGTTTATGAAACAAAATAATAAGTGTAAAGCGAGGTTTTCGCGCTCCCTTTCCTCTGGCTACCCTGCATGCAGCGTGAAACTAAGTTAAGATAAATTTTATGATTGTAAACTTAGCACTATTTGGTATTCCTTAAAGGTTCAAAGTATTTTTAATATTTAAAATTATAACTAATTAATCTGTACTATTATAAAATCAAAAGATCACTCATCACGAAATCTCAGAAACTACAAGTGCTAGGAATCTCAAATTTTGCATAGGCGTTATTTATTTACAATTTAGGCGGAATTTGAAATATTCGATTCCTAAGAGGTTCTTTTGCGTTTAATAATTTGTATGAAACTTCGCTATTACTAATTCTAGGAGTTTCAAATTTAGTACCGCCGTTATTTATAAGGCTTAAGTGTTCACTGTGACGGAAATTTGCAATTCGACTCCCAGGGAGTTGTTTTTGTATAAAACTTCGTTACTACAAGTGCTGGGAGTCTCAAATTGTACATGTTCGTTATTTATAGCATGTAGGTGTTAACTGAGATATTGCTAAATTCGATCCCTAAGGATGTAGTTTTGGGTTGATACTATATAACTTTGTTACTACAAGTGTTGACAAGCTTAAATAGTTCAAACGGATTTTCTATAACTTTTTAAACGAATTTTTCTTTTCGAAATTCGATTAAAGATGCATTTTTGGGAACATAAGTTATAACATCTATTAACTATATTATATATTCTATTACATATCCTACACGTTATTCCTACACTTAGGCCTACAAAATCTATAGTTTCTACCATACCCATACAGGTTAAGTGGAAGAAATCTCTATTAGAGATAAGTTAACCTTTAGTCAACTATTTACATGTATAACTATTACCTTGACAAAGTGCAATAAAGAGTATAATATAATACAAGGATAGAAAGGTCAATTCTACACATGAAATAAATAAAAACATGATGGACGAGTCCGTCCGTTAATATATCGATAACACAGGCTAAGAAACCACTTAGCAGAATTTTTGTCAGTCTGGATGTCTGTTACTTTGTTCGCAAATCATTTAAAAGCTACCGGTCAGAAATTAATTATTTTGGTATATTAAAAACTTAGTCTTTTCGGAACAAGTGTTCTAACTGATACCGTGGTTCACCAGCCTCGAAATGAGAAGACTACTTCATATAAGGCCGAAACTGGACCCCATGCAATACCAATGGGTATTTTCACGTAAAGTAATGACTCGCTCTGCTAATGTTGGCCAGTTTGATGTCAACTAGGCCTTGCTTTCTAGAAAATCACGATACTGACAGTCACTCGAGATGTTAATGTCCAATATGCTGATACTGGACACGGCTTTATGAGGAGTGTTCTCAAAAACCGGTGTCACGATAAATTATGTTTTCGTAATGGTTAACACGCAACCAAATTGAACCAGGTTGCTTTCATGTCATAAAAAAAACATTTACGGGGGATAGTTCAATAGAAGACTCAAGTTTATTTCGGCACTGCTTGACGTTTTCCCAAGAAATATCTGCACGGCCGGCTATCCTCTAAATAGCAATGTATGCTGGGATTCTCTAACATGTCATTGCTACCCAAAAGAAACAACGTAGGGGACAGCACGCAGCCTTGGGGGACGCTAGGGTTTCGGGCATGTATTCAGAGTGGAAAATATCGACAGCGACTTTGATGGAGCGTCCAGTTAGAAAGCTGCCGATCCACTTGCATAAATTGTCAGGGACCCTAAATCTTCAGTCAGGAAGAATAAATCTATGTATTTACTTAATAAAGAAATATTAAGTAAATACATAGATTCTTCGGTTCGTTCGTTCGCTTGAAATAACTTAAACTTAACTTAACTTAGCTTCACGCTTTATCCCTTGCGGGGTAGTCAGAGAGAACGGAGCGCCAAACGCTACGGTCTCTACATACCTCTTTCGCCTCGTCCACTGTCATCAACCTCTTCATACATGCCCTTCGGGGGGTCCTCATGCTTTTTACGTGACCTTCCTCCAGTATCTTTGATACTGTGTTTTCGAAGGTCAACCGAGGTCTCCCCCTACCTTTCTTACCGCTCACTTTTCCATCATAAATCTTTTTTGCCATTCTTTCATCACTCATTCGTTCGACGTGCCCAAACCAGCTGAGCACGTTCTTCTTCATTCTCACCGTGACATCCTCGCTAGTACCTGCCATTCTGTGTACCTCTTCATTGCGGATTCGATCAGCTAAGCTGACTCCGCATATCCTACGAAGAGATCGCATCTCCACAGCATTCATCTTTCTTTCATTCTTCTTCTGTAATACCCACGTTTCGCTGCCGTATAACAGAGTCGGTACCAAAACTGCATTGTGTACGGCCAAACGCGCAGCTGTGCTGACGTTTCGCCGTCTCATCAATGCAGCTAAGGCTCCGTTAACTCTGTTACCGGCAGCAATACGCCTTTCCACATCCATCTCGTATCTTCCATCTCTACTGAACATACTTCCCAAGTATACCACTTCATTCACTTGTTCTAATATCTTACTATTTACACTGATCTTACATTCCGTCCTTTCTTCATCTCTTTCAAAAATCAGAACCTTTGTCTTATTCACATTGAGGCTTAGACCATTATATTCACACCCTTCTTTCAGAGTGGTGACCAATGCCTGCAACTCGCATTCTGATGATGCAATAAGCACTGCATCATCTGCGTACAGCAGGCAATTCACATTCAGGTCACCTACTTTCACTCCCATATCACTTTGTTTCACTCCTTGGAGACAGCTATCCAAATACAAATTGAACAACCAAGCTGACATGGCGCAACCTTGTTTAACACCCGATCGGATGTCAAACCAGGGCGACATGCCAGCTCCTACTCGCACGCAGGCTGAGTGATCTCTGTAAAGAGACTTTACAGCCTGCAGCAAGGGTCCGCTCACATTGTACCGGGGTAGTACCTCCCATAATTTCGCTCTTACAACTCTGTCAAACGCCTTTTCCAAGTCCACAAAAGCACAGAAAACTTTTTGGTTAACGGCCAAAAATTTTTCCGTGATCATGCGGAGGGAAAAGATCTGATCCATACACCCTCTTCCAGGTCTAAAGCCTCCTTGGGCCTCCCACAACAGCCTTTCAGATCTCTCTTGCATTCTTTTCGCTTGAAATAAACCTATATAAAAATGCCTAAAACCAGCCTTTCTACGTGTACTCTGTAATAACTACATATTTACCAATTGTACATTTAGCCAATAATATATGTAACTAATTTAAAAACTGTACAGGAGTTAATATGCAATCATTACAGTTATTTTACAAAGAATATTATGCTAGTCTATAATAAAATATGTATAAAAAAATATTGCTATCGCCAGTCAATACGGGAAAATTGGGTGGATAGTGGGCAACGTAGTGTTTTAACACTGCCCTCTGCCTCTACCCTCCCATATACAGGATACAGCGTGACGCTCAAAAAATATATTATAATTTAAAAGGGCTATAATGTAATTCAATATATTTTTATTCAAAAATAATCAATCAGTTCCACGCTGTATCCCACATACAAATCTGTAGGAAGAGGGAACCTAGTGTTAAGTTAAGTTAAGTTAACACTCCTCCCCTATTTTCCGACGAATTTTATGAAGCATTGCGTGTTGAGTGGGGGATCTCAACGCCATGCTGTTGCATTAGTGTCAGAGCGAAGGCATGAAAATATTAAGAAATAACAATTCATTCATTCGTTTTCCTCGAGTGGGGATCGAACTCACAACCGTCGCGTTACAGTCAAACCCTTGTTTATTTGACTGTAATATATAAACCTTGTATATGCTTGCTGCGCGCCTACGGCGGCCTATATTTTTATTCAATTACAATCAATCAACGTATATTTATTCATACGAGTATGTATTCAGGTGCTTACTTCACAATTTTTACATATTTTAATATTTTCATCACATTGTCTGTATTTTAAAACCAATTTTTTTTTATCATATATTCAGATATCTGCCGTTTTAAAATTATAGTGTAATATAGCAATTTATGGAATCACTAGAAATGATTATAGTTTATGAAAAATATAAACAAAAAATCGCATACTTATTTCCAAAATATTATTTAGTATAACACTTTACAAATACATTTTGTGTTTTCTTGACAAAGGTGGTGGAGACGCGCAAATAAGTGAAGAGGGCTGCGACTCTGGTGAATTGAAAACGTGCGTGGATATGACACCTCGTACACAAGTCGGCTTGCCGAGTACGAGAGAAGAGCTAGATGCCCATTGCCTGTAAGAGACATGTCTTATACAATCCTAGCTAAAATAAAAAAAAATAATTAAATCAGCTTCACGCTATATCCCGCACACAGCAAGGTAGGCAGAGCGAACCTAGTGTTAAGAAACTCCGTTCCCCACTTTCTGCCGATTTCTGGAGGTATTGCGTGTTGAGTGGCAGAACTCAACACCGCGCTTAGCCTCGACACCAAAGCAAAGAAACGGAAATATAAATTTAAGTAAATATTTCATCTCCTTGAGGGGAGATCGAACCCACAACCAGTCGGTTTCACAGTCACACTTTGTGCCACTGCGCCACGACTGCTCCACATGATTGACATTCCTAACTGTTGCGATATATCGCCGTCCTCTTATAACAAAATGATAACCGCCAAAACCATGATATTATTTTTGAATTCCATGCATTTAAATGCATATACACAATTTTTTACGTATTTTTGGTATTTTTTTCGTTATTAATTTAAAAGTTACGAAATATTAAATTTACATTCATAGCTTATTGTACTCTGTTTTACTGAAATAATCCTGAATAACAATACAATCACATTATAAAATACAGGCAGTTTGCACGAGAATAAAATAGTATTAGTTGCTATTATTATCTACTAAAGGACCTCACCTCAATAAACTATTGAATAAATTTGTAAGAATGAAGACTTATTCTGAGATTGAAATGATAAGTTAACCTTAGTAAATTAATGATATTTCTTTTTTTTTCGTATAATTTTATTTATTAAATAACTAGTATTTGGTGGGCCTTATTCTTAAATTTTAAATAAGTAATGGTAGCGTAAAGGTTTCAGAGGAGCCCTGTATCTTTATTATAAGAATATTAGTTATCAAGTATTCGGTAAAAAACTGCTTTTTATTTCATTCTCCGAGAACGGCGATATTTAAAATTACAACTAATGAACCATATCTACTTTATAACACGGGTTTAAATTTCAAATGTTATTAATATTAAAAAACTAAAAAATATACATACTATTAATACAATACTTAAACTAATACAAAATACCAGGGATACTTATTTAGAACTTCTTTAGATCCTAAATGTGGAATAACACTTTAAAAATGTTTAAAAATACCAAGGATATTTTTCAGGCTAGATCTTTATCTAGAGCTCAGTGTACTCCATTCTTCACTTTCACATCGATTGGAGACTGCATGTTAATTGGCAGAAGCTACGCCGCAATATACACATCTCTACTGCATTATTAATACGAATGTGAATTTGAGTGAAATATTCATTAGATACATATCAAATGTGCCATTAAGTAATAGGAATATAATTTACATACAAAGTATATACAAGGTGAAGCCAGTCGTGGCGCAGCGGCACGAAGTGTGACTGTAAAACCGACTGGTTGTGGGTTCGATCCCCACTCGAGGAGATGAAATATTTACTTAAATTTATATTTCCATTTCTTCGCTCTAGTTTTGAGGATAAGCGCGGCGTTGAGTTCTGCCACTCAACACGCAATGCCTCCAGAATTCGGCAGAAAGTGGGGAACGGAGTTTGTTAACACTAGGTTCCCTCTGCCTACCCTACTGTGTGTGGGATACAGCGTGAAGCTGATCTGATTTTTTATTTGATTTGATATAAAAGGTAAAGATACTTCCGTTCTCCACTTTCCACCGAATTCATTGAGGTACGATTTTAAAAAGTAATTGTTGAATGATGCTTTGTTAGAGTAAAGTCCAGAGCGAGGAAATGAAAATATTAAAAAAATTTCATCACTCCGAATGGGAATCAAACCCACAACCGTCGCGTTTACAGTCGCACGTTTGTGCCCTGAGCCACTACGCTCTAACAAGATATATATTAATAAGATTTTTCTTAACGCGCAATGCCCCAGGAATTCGGCACAATGTGGGGATCTGAGTGTCTTAATGAGCAACAGAGTGCCTTAACAATAGGTTCCCAAGATCCATCTGCCTATCCTGCTGTTTGCGGGATAAAGCGAGAAGACCAACAAACAAAATCTATATCATGTATTATACATATTATATAAAAAATATCACAATCGTAGCCATTTAAGTGATAAAATGAAAAAAAAAGAAACGTCAAACTATTTTAATAAATCAAATGTATTATACAAATATATGTATTCAAATGAATACATATACATATTATAGAGTTTAAGAATATAAAATATAATAATTAAATTGCATTTAGGGCATATCAGACCGGTATGGCGTGTATGGACGCGTGGATCAAACGTTGTCTACCGACTGATGGACAAAAATTGGTACAGCAGCAGATAGGAGGAGCTCGTGCGCTCATGCGTTTCCTATGCACAAATGATACCGCGCTCAGAAGAGGTAATAAATTTCATTTTTTTTTCATCATCTTGCATCAGTAATCATAGTGTTTAGACGTTCCCCATTTTCCACTGAATTCTGGAGGCATTGCGTGTTGAGTGGCGGAACTCAACGCCGCGCTTTACTAACGCTCCACATCCGAGCGAAAAAATGAAATTATTAAAAATTTAATTTCCTCGAGAGGGGATCGAACCTGTAGCGTTTGCAGTCACATTCTTGTGCCCCTGTGCCATTACTGACTTCAAGTCTCATCCTTAACGTTTTACTTATACGTATATATACTAGTCGCTGGTACTGGACATTACATTATACCGCTATGATTTTTATAAGAAATTATTATATAGAAAAGGATTTCATCATAAAATTAACATTTTTCTCCTATCGATGATTTTTAATTTATATGTTATTCCCATCATATTCAAAGCTACCTTAAAACTTTACCTTCTATAACTAGTAAAGTATATAAGACCAATAACAAATAGAATTTTAATGTCTCTAATTTAAATTTACAAATTTTAGATCAAAAGCTTTTTAGAAATATCAATTACAAGACTATTTAATAGAGTAAATATTGTATCTTTCTTTGTATACTAGAATGGTGACTCAATTAAAATATGCCCCTTTCACGATTAATTGTGGATTTAGGTCCTACTCGAAGAATCTCTGATTTAGTGACAGACATTTGTCAAGTTGGAGCTCAGGGCACGCAATAGGTCTAAAATGGAAGAAAATATTTACTAGTATATAATACAAGATTAGAGAAGATGAGGCCAGTCGTGGCGCAGGGGCACAAAGTGTTCCTGTAAATCGACTGGTTGTGGGTTCGATCCCCACTCGAGGAAATGAAATATTTATTTACATTTATATTTTCATTTCTTCGCTCTGGCGTCGAGGAGAAAGCGCGGCGTTGAGTTCCGCCACTCAACACGCAATGTCTCCAGAAATTGGCGGAAAGTGGGGAACGGAATGTGTTAATACTAGGTTCCCTCTACCTACCCTGCTGTGTGCGGGATACAGCGTGAAGCTGAAAAAAAAATAGTACAAAATAAACAAGCTAAGGAATTTTTCATTTTTATATACACATATATTTTTTAAAATTGCAATAGATTTTCTAAAAGAACTAAAATGTTGGGCGCTGGTATCGCCGGACTGGTCACGTTGCGTGGACGAGCTGCAGCTGGCCGTACGTGACATATCCGAGCGCTCGCATCACATCGTGTACTTCAATAAAAACTCGGAACTGTGCTGGTAAATAACACGTAAATCAAATATTAACAGACTGTGACATACACCTAAAGTACACCATCACATCAATTTCATACAATCATGTCGTAAACTAGGTTTGTATCTAAATTGGTTTTATCAATGTACACATATATTCTTACTTTTCTCTCAATATATTGTACACTAGCAAGCGATACTTTAGGCGGTAACATTATCGTATAATTTATAGCTTTTTACACCTTTTCTAATAGCACCTAATGCTATATAAATTTCAGTAGGTATTTATGTAGCATTAAATTGATAAGAACGTCTTCTTAAATTTAATTTCAAAGGGTATCTTATATAATAAAAAATATGTATTCAATATTTAATTTTAACAGAATTGTAGCGTTAATAAAATATATTAAATTTTGATAATAAATTATTCGGAAATGATAAACTATCACATTATACTTGTGTGCTGAATGTGCAATTTGAAATATGATCGTTTAGTATAATAGTAAATAGTAGTTTCTATAAAGTTTAAAATCCTAAAACTGATGCACAGTGCTCGCGACGCCTTCGTCTCGTGCGTCTCGCTGGCGGGGCGTGCCTGCTCGGCGCACGCGGCGCACCTGCTGCGCCGCATGGCGTGGGTCCTGGCGCAGGACGTGGCCGCGTGCAACGCTCAACCGCGTGCTCACTGCGCCGCCTCCTTATCACGCCTTGCGGCGCCAGCACTCGCTGCACTATCCGGTGCAACGGCCCTACTGTATCCACACAGATTATAAATATTCTAGGTCCTGGAACGATGGAAAATTTTGCTTTAAAGTGCTCATTTAGAATGTGATAATGCAATATATTTGTGTAAATTGTAACCATGTTATATTATAGTACAAAATGATTTGACGTGGTAAAATTAAGTTTAAACAACAAAATAGTAACATTATGATTACCGTCTATTGTTTTAAATCATTAATTAAGTCATCCAATCGATTACATAATTAAAATGTGTATCATAAATATTTTCCTTTTAGAAAGTAAAAATAGTTTTATACTTAATCCCATCGAGTATTGTTTAACTTTCACTGAATGCGAAGTTTATAATAAATCTATCATACGTAGAGCAAAGCTACGTCGCGTAGACGACGACACTTGGTAAACATTTTTTCTTTTTGCTCCATAATGAATGTAGCGATGTATCGTTTATTATTGCAAATTCAAAGAGTTCTTATTTTTTGATTAGGAAGCTCTTTGTACAAACAATTTTTTTGTTATATCTATTCAGCGGTTTATTTATTTAATAGAATATATGTAAATAGATGTTGTTGATAAAATAAATTTAAAAATTATTAATAGTTGTTTTATTTATTACGTTGGTTTAGTTTATTATATATGATTGATCATATCGATAGAGATATGTACATTACTTCATAATAGTTATATTACAAAAAACATAAGAAAGAGGTTCGATAAAAAAAATCTTACTAACATCATAGTGCTACCCATCCAATGCTTTATCTTAATATATTCACGGTTATCTTTTTCCTGTTAATGTAACATAAATATGTATAAATATTTAATTAAACCAAATTAAATCAGCTTCACTCTGTATCCCGCACAGCAGGTTAGGCAGAGCAAACCTAGTTTTAAGACTCTCCGTTCTCCACTTTCCGACAAATTCTGTAAGCATTGCGTGTTGAATGGCGGAACTCTACGCTGCACTTTGCCGACACAAGAGTGAAAACGATAAATTTAAATTAATATTTAATTTCCTCGAGTAGGGATCGAACCCACAACCACACGCGGTTACAGACACACTTTATGCCCCTGCGCCACGGCTGGTCTGGAGAATGGAATGTTGTGGTGGAGTTTATATAATTAGCTTGTTTAATGCTATGCGTATTCACGTATTGCGGCGTCGTTGCCCGATAAACAAATAACAACATTAATTCTGCACAATTAAACATTTACATATGAATTAAATAATTTATAATAAATATCAGATAATTTAATGCTTATCTTTTAAATTTTGTTGTATGTACGAGTATGTACAAATATTAAATGAAAAAAATTAACAAATATTACTTGATTTTAAAGATTATTTTATACTTTTCTCGCAGCCATTTGACATACTGTACAGTAATAATTGAAAAACGAACAAAGGCTTTCTCGAAAGAAATATATACACATTTACACATTATTATACCTCAAGGTTTTCAAAAGCTCCAAAGAAAATTACGAATAAGAGATTTCGAGCCTAACAATGAAGATGTAGCACTTTGTGTTCGATAATTTATTAGAAGGGTTTTATCTCTTGTGATACTTTAACAAACTCAAAGGTATATACATAGGTATCTTGTACAATATATAATTCCTCTGTCTATGTATAATTCTTCCGTCTATGTCTATAATTCTTCTGTATGGTATGTAGGTCAGCTAAGGCCGGTCGTGGCGCAGAAGCACAAAGTGTGACTGTAAACGCGACTGGTTGTGGGTTCGATCCCCACTCGAGGAAATGAAATATTTATTTAAATTTATATTTCCATTTCTTCGGTTTAGTCTCGAGGCAAAGCGCGGTGTTGAGTTCCGCCACTCAGCATGCAATGACCTCCAGAATTCGGCGGAAAGTGGGGAACGGAGTGTCTTAACACTAGGTGTTTGTCATCTTATTGGTCCTAAACGACTGGACCGATTTGAATGAAATATTGTATATAGTTCAGTGGGTTCCTGCATAGTTTGAAAATACGATTGGACTGTGCACGTTGTTGCGTTGTTTAATTAGTAGTTGATTATAAGTTCTTTACTTACATTAAGAACGTGGAAGACTACTCAAACGCTACAAGGAACGCCAAATTCCCAATACTTTAATTAGATCCGTATCTTAACGGCTAGATCATTTTTTAAAGTATTGTACACATCAGAATGCTCAATTTGGAGGCACTGATCAATAGTTCGTTCATTCATCTGGAATTGAATTTTTGTATATAGATAACATCATAATATAATATTGCAAGTCAAACTGAAAAGGAAGCACTTCGATATTGCAAAAATATGTTTAAGTTCATATATTATAACTACTCGAAAGAAACTACTCGTGGAAACTTTTAAAATAAACGTAAAAATGTCGTTTCCCTACAGATTTCTGACACTACAGTTTGTATAAGACAGTTAAGTTTGTTGTAACTTAGAAGGCATCAGATATTACACTTTTCTTATTTTATAAAACGTATTGAGTTTGTAGGCAGTAGGATCAGATTCAAAACTTGATTAATTACAAATATATTTCAATTGTAAGTTAGGGTAAGAAAAAAATTAATAATCCATAATTACATATTTGTGTATGTTATTTTACAAAACCTCACATTAAATTGTACTATTACTGTATACCACTGTTTTTTTTTATATTATTTCTTTTAATATATTTTCTACGTACACGTGGTCCGTAGATTTGCTAACTAAACATGTTTTAAAATTATTAATTTTATTAACTATAGATAGAAATAGTAGTAGAAGTGGTAGTAGAATTTCAATACATTTCATTTAAATGGTTCAAAACCTTTATCCTAATAGTATAAGCCCAATAGTATATTTTAAAAGTGCAATTGTTATTTTGCTTAAATTTATTCAAATATTTAATAATATAAAAGGACTTGTGCTGACTGACTGAGGTAAGACGCACGCAGAGCCGTAACCGCTGATGGTAGAAACGTGAAATTTGGGCAGATGTTTATTTTCATATTCTGGACATCCACTAAGAAGGGAATTTGAAAAATTTTAACCCTAAAGGGATGAAATAGGGGT